>APFE030215526.1:0-16054 GCA_000404065.3 Pinus taeda
ACACTAACACCCATAATTCATTCCAACTTATAACCTTTATAGTCCATGTCCGCTTTAGCTATTATTACATCTTATTAGTAAAAAATGACCCATTTTATAACAATAAAACCCCCTAAAACCTAGCATATAGGCTATAACATATAAACTATGTAACTTATGTCACATATAAAACTCAACTCCTATTCCTTAAAATATAATTACAATATAAAATTTTAAATCATCATTAAACTCACATCCATATATCTCTTTATTAGTAACCAATAACACTAATAATCGAGAAATTGTATCACCCTTATCCCTATATAAATCCATAATCATAACTAAAGATATGTATATCATACTATCATTATAATACATACCACATATAATGCTTGAGATCACTAACACTTATAATGAGTAATCCCTATATTCCATATAATCATTACTTATAAAATATTTCAAATTTAACCCTTATACTTAACACCTGAAACTAAACATTATAGCCCTTAGCATTTATATGTCTAATATAATCCCTAACTTGGATGACATAAACATAAGCATAAAATCTAACCAATATAAATCAAAACCTATCACCTATAATATGAACAATTATCTAGAAAGAAATATAAATAATAATATTTATAGCATATAGCTTAGAATTTCCATAACCCCTATAACCTCATCCTTACAATTTTTACAACCTTTAAACCTTACATACCATATCATCTAACCACTATAAATACCCTCATAGTCTAATAATAATTACCCTATAAACCTTGTAATCCATGTAAGATATATAACCCCATAACACTTCTAGCCTTGGAAATAAATAATGTAAACGAAACTTAACTATGCAATTCAAATGGCTTGAAGGTAGCCATCCATTTGGTAAAAGGAAAATAATTTCAATTCATTTTAATCCTTCCACCAACTAAGTTGCTTATGTCAATTTTCAAATATTAGCTACCAAGCCAAATAATACAAGGAGGTGTAGGCCCCAAGGGATAGCTCATTTGGTCGAGTTCCTGTTGCTAAGTACCTTGCTTATTGAGAGGTCATGCGGTCAAATCTTATCGATGCCCTTGGGGTTAGGCCTTGCTAGTTTGACCGATGGGTAGATCCCTTCGAGTTGATCTACCTAGATTTTCCCGTGGATGTAGTGGTCACTCAATGTCTATTGAACACCCTTAAAAAAAACAAGGAGGTGTAGGTAATTATGGGCTACAACTTCACTCTGAAAAAAAAAAGAAATAATACAAGAATAAAAATTCATAAAAATAAAAAAAAAGATCAAACAATTTTGAAAAAAACCCAAAGAAAAACTTAAAGAGGATTACAATTCTATGGATCCACATGGATAAATAATCTACAATTACATGATTCTTCTCAATAGTGAATTGGATTTTAATGTGATTAGTGAAATTATTATTTTGACAACCACATAAAATGAGAATGTAATGAAAAACAATGATAAAAGTCAAAACAAAATCAAACTAAGTGGTTCCAAGCTCCATTTGATACCTTTTGGTTACCTACAACACAACTAATAGTAAGAAAATACATCAAGTAACCAAGGAGAGGTAAAATGAAGGTTTTAAAGTAGTGGAGTCACCAATCTATATTGGTTATTTTTGCCAAGAGGTTGGACAAAATGGACCTTCTTTTAATGTAAGGATGAACTACTATGACAAAAATAGATGGTTATATTATATTCCAATAAAAAAAGGATTTCATAAAGAAGTAATGTAGACTAAACTAACATGTATATTTTAATAATTAAAACAAAAAATAGACATTAGGTGATGGAGAAGAAAATTTTTCTTGTCATGCAAATGGATGAGGCCTTGGGGCCTTCAATGTGATACACCAAGGAAGATAGAGTAAAACAAGTGGCTCCACTTCAAGCTCATAAGGGAAGGACCTTTTTTTATCCTTGGATTCTACTACATCACTACTAGGAAGGTGGTCGAGCTTTCAACAATGTTGAAAGCTAAGCTTGCATACAAAGAAACATAAATCAATTGATGTTTCAAAATATTATGGGTTGAATAGAAGATTTGACAACATAATTGTGCTCTTCCTTCTCTTGTCCAAATGGTTTCCCATGGCTACCATTCATAGGCCCAATTAATACCTCATTAGAGCTAGCTCTTATTTTGAATAGAGCTCACTCCAATTTTAGTTTTCCATGCATGAGAAGACCTTACATCTACCAAATGGTTCCTTTTCAATGACAATGGGATTTGAACCAACCTAGTGCAAGCTTGTGAGTTGAACTTTGATAGGATATCATAATTTATTGCACCAAACTTTGGCAATACTTTTTTGGATCCACATGACTCTCAAAGAAATAATCATGCAAATCATGCAAAAGTCACAGCATGAATTTGCACAGATAATCAAAACCCACTTTTATAGTTTCTTCCAAGTACTTTTGAATTATTTATTAATTGACATGGGTATCATTTTCTATTTTGTAGTGATGGTATTTTCAGAAATCACCCATATGTATTATTTTTAGGTGATAACAATTATTTTGATTTCCAAGCTAATCTAATATGTTTTTTTCTTAAATTAATTTTTATACTTCAATTAAAAATATTACTAGTTAGAATTGTTTGTTTTGGAATAGGGATTCCATAATTTTAATTTAACTATCAATAATTATTAGATGGATGATAGGGATTTAAACTCCACAAAATATTCTAGAATATTCTCAATAGTAGTCATAGATCAAAGGTGAATATTTTCTGAAAAAGTAGTTATGTCTTTTCTATCCTTTTAATTAAAATGATTAATTAGAAAAAATTTCATATAAACTTGAGCCATTTGAACATGAGTTATGGTTTTTGGGTGGACCAAATAAATTTGTGAAGAAAATAGAATCCATTCCTTCTTTGGATCTAGGTTCTCCTCCTCAGCAAAATAGACTGTGTTCTCTTGAAGGAAAATGGGTTATTGGAAAATTTTATTGGCCCGTGGCCAAGATATGAAGTCGTTGAAGATTGGGTTTCTAACATATATTTTTGAGAACCAAGAAGACAAAGACCAAATCTACAAGTTGGTTCCCTACTTCATGGGTAACAGAGGCCTGTTCCTAACCCAATTGACTTTGGAATTTAATCCCCTAAAGGAAATTTCATCTGCACCTTAGTGGATTATATGTCCATTTCCCCTTCTTGTTTGATGGTATGAGGTTATTTTTAAGGCAATAGGGGATAAAATGGGTTGTTTTATTACTAGGGATATGAAAACTAGGGGAAATATTTCGCGTGCTATAATTTATATTGAAATGGACCTCTCAAAAGGCATCCAAAAGATGATTTAGTTAACCCTGGATGGTTGGTGTCATATCCAAGCTCTAGATTATGAACATATTTCTTTTGAGTGTAATCTATGTCATGAGTATGGAAAATTTGCAAAATTTTTTCCAAAAGCTTCAGTTTCACAAAACTTTTCAAATTCATCACCGCCTGAACAACAAGAAAAAGATAAGAAAAGATTCATTCAAGTTAAAATAAAGCACAAGAAGCATGGAAATAAAAGAAGCAGCCATATAATGCAGAATCTTAGCACCAAACCCTTTCTAAAAATAGTTTTCAAGACCTCAATGTTCCTAAGGCAAAAGATAAGAATTATGAGACCTACGTGGATCAGTTAGTTCCCAAGAAGATTCATGTTCCAAAGGTCCCTCTCAATCAGAAATTTGAAGGCTCAAATAAGGATTCTCCAAAGAAAACTTCTGGAGTAGAAAAATCTTCTCCAAAGGATACTTCTCCACTAAAAGGTAAATAAATTAGCATGGTGGCTGAGAAAAACATCTCTTCTTCTTCTCCTTATTATTCACTTATGTTTAAAAAGAAGTGTTCCTCCTCATCGACAACAAGAAGTAGGAAGAATTATATTAGAACATCGGCAACAAGAAGCATGAAGAATCATAGTACAAAGAACTATGGTCCTAGGAATTGTTTTGTCTCTCATGAGTAAAAGAATAGGTCATCTTCTAGCATTTTATCGAAATGTTCTGTTTTTTCATTATCCTTGCGTAAGAAATTTGTTAAAATTTACTCTACTATCATGAAATAGTAGGAAAAAAATCCCAAAGATTTAATCATAGAACTTTTCCCTCCCTACCTATCATATTGGGAGGAAGTTAGTTTTTTAGTTTTTTTTTTGTTGGGTCCCTATAATACTAGTGATTACCCCATTACTATGGTATTTGTACCCCTTATTAATATTGTTGTGCTCCTATTGCCCCCATATTGTTATTACTGTGCCCCATAGAATCCCTCTATGTTATTTTTGTGGCTTTATATTATTATTGTTAGGTCGGCTGGGTTATATTGTGACTCCTTAGACTCCTATATATAGAAAGGAGGTTTTGTCATTTGTATCATCCAAGAATTGTTCATTTATGTAATGTAAAGGAGGTTGCCCCCTCAAAGAGGCTGAATTCTAAGGCATTGATCTATCTTTTCTATCTTTTCTTGAGCTGGTTTCATAACATTTTTAGTCCCATTAAATGAAACTAGTCAAAAGAGCTCACTTGAAGAAGACCATATTGTAAAACTCCATCTTTATTTATTGCGACCGGGCACAAATTTAATATAAACTTATCTAATTTTTACTTAAATTTTTTTATGTAATCTGTTTATTATTATAATAGATTATGTATTTAACATGCTTGTACAGAAAAATGAAACTATTTTTTTCATTCTTTTAACGTTTTAAATTTATTAATGTGTATTGTAAACACTTCTAAATGCACTCCCTTACTGGTATCTTATGGTTTTATTATTAAAGTTTTTACTAAAACTGTGTTTAATTATTTATGTGAAGGAATTTTAATGATTTGCAAATAACTTCAGCATAAGGGATCATTTTTTAGTTCTCTAGATAAGGTTTCAACAATTTGTTGAAATTGAATATGTGGTAAAATACAATTTTTGATCATTATATTATATTTATATTGTTCTGTATGGATATTTATTATTTTTGGATGTAAGGGAAAATTAATTTAAATAAACCATGAGATAAAAGTAGTGATGATATAAAAATTCAATTATAAATTTAAGCATGTACTTATGTTTTAAGATATTAACACAAAGTTTTATAGTTAAATAATGGTACTATTGATTTATATTTAAATAACACTATTGATTTACATTTAAATAATGGTATTATTGGTAGGACATGATGATCCCTCATGCCAAGTGGGACTTAGGCAGCTAGGTGCTTGGATCCTTCAAGATATCGATGGGTTTTAAATTGGAAATAGGGAATTTCATTGTGTGATTGTTTTGGCAAGGTTATTGGAGCAACGAAAGGTGGTGAAGTGATAGATGAGTATGCGTAGGAGGTTTACATGTGCATGCCCACTCTTTGGTGCACTATGAGCAAAATTCTATTTGTCAAGGTGAGGGAAGGAAGCCAAGTTGCGGTTAGGCAGAGGAACATTTGGATTTGGGACCCTAGTGTGGGAGAGTGGCTTGTTGTGGTGTGGAAAATGTGGACATGGCTCTGCTTTGTGGTGAACGAGCTCTGGTTTAGCTCCAAAAGTCCTGTGTGTTGGGTAAGTGGTCGAGCTTTCATCTCCTCCCAGTCGTGACCTGTGGCTTTTAATGGTGCTAGGGGGTCGGTCTCTTGCCTATGTGGGTGTTTACTTACAGTAGTTTTTAGAATTTTGGGGAGGGAATTAAAATTTGTGGCTTTTGTTTTGCTTTGGCGGCTCCTTCCTAGATTAACTTGGAGGGTGATTTCTGGAACCCGTTGTGTGTGTGGGATGTTAGTCAAGAGATTCATCTTCAGGTGGTGTCAGTGTCTATGCTCTAATAGAGGTATTGGATTCCAAGAGGGCCTCTTATAGCAAGGCTTTGGTTTTGTGCGGTTGGTTGAGGGATAAAGTCCTTGCTTCATCTCAGTAGGGAGTTGGTTTTAATCTATCGTGACTCCATAGGGAGTCATGGGTTCAAATTTTGGTAGAAATTCATTGTGGGAGTCATGTATAGGAAACAGGGTTGTGTGAGGCTTTGGGGGCTCCCCATGGAGAAGGGGCAGGGCATAAAGGAAGGGAAGGTGCAGGGCAAGGTGAGGGGGGTCTGGAGGTGGTCTTGGATGGTGAGTTGGTCTTGGAAATCGATCTTACTCCTGGTTCCATAAATGAATCACCCTCCCTGGAGTCTATAGATAGACAACTTCACAGTGTCACAGTGAGCCTAGTTGAATTGCAATAGCAGCAACAAGATGATAGAAATGAAGTAATCACCTTCATGAACAATTTACAACATAACCAGTGGGTGATGTTGAACAAATTTGATTAAGTTCGTAGAAGCAGACTACACATCACGAAGAGCCTAGATCGAATTGAAGGCAAAAGTGATCATTTGGAGTTCCATGCTCATGGGGAACCTAGTCCTCACGATCCTCGTCTAGCTAGGTAAGCCCCGGTTTACCCTTGTAATCCATAATGTTGATTCGTCAAGTATGTATTCTCTATGTATTTTTAGTGCTTAAGTGTATCTCAGTCATGTCACTATTCTGGTTTTTGGCATTTTGTTTCTAGCTTTTGTCTATCTCTCCTGGCCAACAAATCTAGTTAGAGTGAGACCAAGAGAGGAAAAATTCCATTGCAAATTATATGTAAAATTTTGAGAAATTAATAAAAGCAATTTGAACTAACAAAAAAATGACATCAATGACACAGTTAAAGAATAAGTTAGTTAATTGCAAACTTTATTACCTAGTATCATGAAGATGTTGTAGTTTGGGATTACAACGTATCTAATTTTTATTAATATCATACTTTGAACCATTATTATATTATGATCTCATGAATGAGCATTTAGATGAGAAGGACAAGAGTATTCATATTTTGCAAGACTTGAATAAGAACTTATCTAAAAACAAAGCGAATTAAGTTGTACTAAGGTCATTGGGAGGATTGCATCAATATATCATAATTTTTCATTTTGTGCTTTTAAGAAATATGACGAACTAGTTAATAGATAAACAGTTTATCTAAATGAAATATAGAGTAAACAAAATTGATGCTGCTCAAGTGTTTTTGAAAAAAACAATAGAGAATGAAGAAATACTTGACACTCGCTAGAAGGATGTTCAAATTATATTTAAAGATATCATTTGTAATGGATTATTGGCTTGAGTGGTGTTCTTGTGATTTGGAAGGCACAGTTTTATTGGATGGGTTGTACACGGATGGAATACGTAAATATGGTTAAGGCATGAAATAGGATTAATGGGATAGATTTTAGATATTGTTTGAGTTCGTTTGCAGATAAAAGTTTCTTATATTTTTTTTACTTATTTTTCATTTACAAGATATTTTTATTAATTATATAATAAAAAATAAATATAAACTTTGAGTAATTTTTACATTATTTCATTGTTATTATATTTTATAATTTTTATTCGATTAAAATTAAACTCCGTATTTACATATCTTATTCATAGTGAGATGTTTTTTTCTCACTCTTTATTTAAGGATTGATATTCGTATCGCCACACTAATTGGTATAATCTCTTTATATATTGAAAGTATGGATCAATATATTATATCAAGGTTTATTGTCATTTCTTTCATGAATGATCATGGAAATATATGAGCAAAGGTTTAATTACTTCATGTCAACTCAGTTCATCCAAAGTACAATCTCACATTCCTGATCACTCATGTTGATTGATCATAATAACTATTTCTTTTTGGTAATTATTAATAGAATAGATTTTTTTGCTTCTTTGCACTTGTGACCATGGGAAGACCAAGTGGCTTTTGGGTGCACTTATTGAGCCCTCAAAATGTGTGGTTAGGTCCCTTTGTTCCATTGTTTGAGGTTCTTTTGTTAATCTTCAATACTTTGCCTAATTGCTTCTCCATCAAATCATTCTCAACTTCATCATGATTTTGGGTCATCTTCTATGGAATTTGTTTTGAACATTATTATTTCACATCATTATGAGAATCTAACACACATCCCTCATCGTTTTTTGTGCCAAGAGGTGCATTTCATAACCTAGTATGAGGAATATGTGTAATGTTCATGCCTAAGGTTGAATTGATAATTAGTGTTTAAAAAATAATAAAATAATAATAATGAATAAATATTCAATGTTATCCCTACTTAAAAAACAATATAAAATACATATTCCAAATAGAACTTTGTAGGGAAACTCAAGGTATGTTTACCTTCATTTGTGGATGGTATTCATAGTAATCCCATCAATATAGACTAGTGTGCCTTACGCAACAAAACTTGAACTAGTGCCTACTAACATGAAAATAATCAGATACCTTGCGACATCAATGACAATTGGTAGAGAAAATCTTGTCTTTTGTGTGTGTGTGTGTGTAGATGTCGAACATAGTATCATCACATACACACCAACATAGACCTCCCTTAACATGAGATGTTGTAAGCATTAAGAGGTTTACATCTCATTCTCTTTATGATCCTTCTTGATACTTTATAGATTGAATGTTAAGATGGACATACTCTAGTTTCAAAATGTTTCATGTGAAACATTTTTATTTCTTAGAGATTACAACTCTAAATAAGGAACCCCAAATGTGAGTTTATGAGTCTGTTAACACCTCATCATGATCAAGGATTGTGAGTTTTAAACATTGGGTGTTTCTTCACTAAGTTAAACATTATGAGGAGATTACTCTAGTGTCCAATTAGTTATTTTTTGTTTGTACACAACCTTGAATATTCCACTAGAGTAGCTCGCCACAATAGGTCTAACAAGTTTCTCCAATCTATTTTTTCATAGTACTTTACTTTAAGATGTACACTTAATTCTACTTACTTAATCTATGGAGAATACTAGAATGCTTGAAACTAAAACTAAAGAAGTTAACCAAATAATACATCATCCATATAATGAACTCATGATGTACCTTGACAAAACCAAACTAGAAAGTGGAGCCTATGCTCTAGTCTTTTCTTCTTAGTTATGAAATTCAAATAAAAAAAATAAGTACTCAATGTAGATTTTTCATAGAGAGTGTGAATAATATGCCTACTACATCATCTTATATTTGTAGAATTGTTCTACAAATCAACTAGCTCTGATACCATGTAGAACTTTTTCTACAAATCAGCTAGCTCTAATATCATGTAGAAATTTCCCACCTGTAGATCACCTAGTAATGCAATGTACTAAAGCAAAACACTTGATCTACTTCTACAAACAATTTAACGGAAGCTTAATCAATGATGAGCAACATCAATAAGAACACATATAACGGATAAGAAGGAATAATCACACATAACACAAGATATATCTAGGGGAAAGCACCAACATAAAACCCCAACCATGTATTATCAATCAAGTGGAAATCCTCTTCACAACACAAAATGAATCAGCTCTCAAGCTGTCTAGTTCTCAATGAACTATGAAGATATGAAGATATCTCATGAACCAACCAAGCCCTATTTATATAGGCTCTACCTATGGTCCTTACGTAGTTTTCTTAGGAAATAATAGGAAAAGCATATGCTATTAATTCCTAACATACCAAAATAACCAATGGTCCAACTACAAAATCCTTGAGGACACTAGTTCCTCAACCATGCAAAAACTACTTACTAGAAATAGTCAAGCATCTAATAGTACATTGTCCCACATCTGATCTCAACTAGATCTCTGACAGAACTGACATGCAACAGTTATCCATGAAAAAATCCTCAGTTATCTAAAATAATAGTTGTCACATGCATGCAAGCATTAACAAACTATATTTTATTATTTTAACAACATGTTAAAATAATCTAACTGGACTTGACTAGTTAGAACTAAGTCAACTGATTCTCTCATTATAGAACTCATACTTATTCCCTCAATCAGTAGAGGAAATTAGGGATAAATTCCTCAATCAGTGGGACAACTCATGTGCATGCTCCCAATGACTTCAAATTCGAATTTCCTTAACTAATTAACTCAACTGAATTAATTAATTAATATTTCCAACTGCTGTTAGGACCAAAATTAATTTTACTTCCTACAGATAGACTAGGGACTGCTATAAATAGGAAGGTACCCATCAATGCTATTTGTAGAACTTTCTATTTTTAGCAGTTTCACCTCTCACCCAATGTGGCCGATGACCTCACTAGCCAAACTGTTATTTTTAGATACTCTATTTTTAACACATTCTAATTTAAAATTTCTTGTTGCACATTTTTCAACACTCCCTCTCAACAAGGAAGGCTTACTCTCAAACCCAATCCTATAAATTTGGAATGTTCTGCATGCAACACATCTACCCGGTCCACTTGCTCCAACAACACTTGGAACAAAAACACTCCCAACTGACCACTCTGTTGGGCTAGGAACATACTCTAATGCTAAAGCTCTACCTGCTACTCACAAGTGCTCCCTCTCTGACATCTGCACTACTGCAACATCTTCATGCATCTCGCACCATTGCACACCTCTTTGTGCCGCCTAGAACTGTGCAAAACACTTGTGCCTCTTGCATTGCTGCAACTTGCTAGCTATGCATTGTCTTGGGATTCCCTGCACTGTTGCTTTCTCTGCCGCTCCATCCGTATCTATCTCTACCTAATCAGTTAGTTCCTGCTACTCCATATTGGGGCTCCCGTAGCAAGGTCTCATCCAAGAGGTTGGGTACCTCAAGGATCCTACCCCTCCTCCTTGGGCTGATCACTCTATATCACCCCACCTCCTACCTAGAGGTATGGCTACATGTGATCCCTCAGCCCACCTGGCTCGAAGTTTCCCCCTACTGGAGGTCTCTGCATGAATGGATGCCTCCACCCTGTATCCTCTCAACTTCCCCAGTTGTGGCTGCTCCACAACCTCCTAAAGCTACTTCACTAATCATGGCTCCTCCACAATCGTCTCAGACTTCTTTTAGCACTGCATGTTGAGAGGTAATGTACTCTCCCTCTCAACCACCGAGTCTCTAACCTTTGCCTTTCTCCTCAAGGCTTTGCATGCATCTTGTACCTCAATTGCATACAAGTTCTTGGCTAGCACACCAATCTATTTCCACTTTCCCACTGTCACGAAATTTTCTAGAAAAAGAGCTGATTTTAATTCAGCGATATCTTCCTCATCTGAACTCTAATTACGCCGATTTTTTTTTTTTTTGGTATCTTTCGGCAAGGAATCCAAATTTACTATTTATTTATGAAAATTTTGTACTAAATTTTTCAGATCTTCTCTGCAAACTCTCGGCCCAAAATTCAAAACTTTGAAATATCCTTTAGTATATTATTCTTCCTTGATCACCTGTGCTCTGATACCATGTAGAAATTTCACCTGTAGAACAAAGTGATATATGCAATGTCCTAAAGTATAATACTTGTTCTACTTCTACAAAAAATTAAGCAGAAGCATAATCAAATTCATGAGCAACATCAAGTAGAAACATGCATAACTGATCAAGAGAAATAATCACACATAACACAAAATATATCTAGGGGAAAGCACCAGCATAAAACCCCAACCATGTATTATCAATCAAGTGGAAATCCTCTTCACAATACAAAAAAATTCAACTCTCAAGCTATCCAGTTCTCAATGAACTATGAAGATATGAAGATATCTCATGAACCAACCAAGCCTTGTTTATATAGGCTCTACCTATGGTCCCTACATATTTTACTTAGGAAATAATAGCAAAAGCATATGCTATTAATTCCAAACATACCAAAATAAGCAATGGTCCAACTACGCAATCCTTGAGGACACTAGTTCCTCAACCATGCAAAAACTACTTACTAGAAATAGTCAAGCATCTTAGAGTACACTGTCCCACATCTGATCTCAACCGAGTCTCTGACAGAACTGACATGCAACAGTTATCCAATAGTGAATCCTCAATTATCTAAAATAATAGTTGTCACATGCATGCAAGCATTAACAAACTATATTTTATTATTTTAAGAACTTGTTAAAATAATCTAACTGGACTTGACTAGTTAGAACTAAATCAAGTGATTCTCTCATTATATAACTCATACTTATTCCCTCAATCAGTGGAGGAAATTAAGGACAAATTCCTCAATGTGTGGGACAACTCATGTGCATGCTCACAAAGACTTAAAATTTAAATTTCCTTAACTAATTAACTCAACTGAATTAATTAATTAATGTTTCCAACTCCTGTTAAGACCAAAATTAATTTTACTTCTTATAGATAGACTAGGGATTGCTATAAATAGGAAGGGACCCAAAAATTTCTATTTTTAACAGTTTCATTTCTCACCCAATGTGGCCAATGACCTCAGTGGCAAAACCACTTTTTTTAGACATGCTATTTTTAGACATTCTATTTTTAGCACATTCTAAATTTAACATTTCTTGTTGCACATTTTTCAACAATATTTTCTTTGTTCTATATGAATATCTCACTTCTAAATGCTCTACTCCACTATGGAACAACAAAAAATACAATTAGAATGGAATCACTTCTATTTCTTTGTTCTATTTGAATATCTCACTTCTAAATGCTCTACTTAGAATGGAATCATTTCTTTTCGTAACCCATTATTTTAACATGTCCTAATAGTGTTTGGGGTTAGGCTTAGGCTTTTGCATGCCTCAACTCCTGAATAGGTTTAGGGTTTTGGACCCTCTAGAATCTTCTTGAAAGTATGCATGTCACTAGCTCCACATGTGTGACTAATGTGTGCTGACATAACATCCACTCAATATCATAGTGGTCAACAAAAAAGGTCAACTTGAAAGAAGTTTAACTTTAGTATAAAAACATCAATGGGAGTGATCTTCATTGGAAAACTCTCAAAGTATAGTGCAACATTGAAAGTTGGAATTATTATTTGCAAAGTTTTGACCCCAAAACGGCCATTTAAAACTTGAAAAAACCTCCAAAAACTTTTACATCCAACTCACAAGAGCAAAACTTAACTTACCCTTAAAATAAACTCTATAAACTATAACTTAAATTTTTTCTATTTAAAAAAAAAAAAACAAAATATATATATATAAATAATTTTAAACCATATATTTCCCAAAAAAAAGCCATCCATATGTACTTAACCACAACAAAAAAATATTTATCCAAATAAAAATGTCCCAAAATCATGACATACATCTTTCTACGTTTCATCACATGATAATTATCTCTATCCTGATTTAGTTTTAAAGTTTAAACATAAATCTTTTTTGGTTTCATCGCATGATAATTATGTCTCTCATGATTTAATTTTTAAATTTAAACATAAATCTTTTTTGGTTTCATAACATGATAATTATAATTATGTCTATCCTGGTTTATTTTTCTATTTTAAACTTGGGAGTTTCACATCCAAGTGCCATTATCCTTTACTTTTCTTAAGTACTTTAATTGTAAATATTATTAATCCACAGAAAAATAAATATTTACAATACATTCAGACCTTTCCAACTTTATTGAAACAATCTAAAGATTCCAAGGTACACCTTCACCATTATATGCAGAACTATTACTTTTTACTTTGAGGGATAAATGTTTCTTATTTGGCGTACACCTGCGCCATTATCTGCAAAACTATTACTTTTTTCTTTGAGATTTGAACGTTTCTTATTTTGCTGCAGGCTAGTATGTCAGGCATGCTTTTGCTTTTCATATTTTAGCTTTGCCCTACCATTTATTTTTCGTAGTTTAGCTTTGTACTTGGTTTATATGCATGCATGTCAAGTGTAAGTTTTTAGTGTGTTTCCTATTCAGTTCAGGTACTCGCTTTACCATTCTGCAAAGCCGGACAACTTTGGTGGCAGTCAGTCACTTGTCTCAGTATCAGAATCGATGATGGTGGGAATAATATTGAAACCCTATTCTGGAAAAACATCAAACACACAGCCACATTGCTGTCAGAAAAGGCGTTCCATGATTCGTACGTGATACTGTAATGCTTTAATCCTTGCAGCAATTTACACATGGCGATGGCTACAGTTTTAGAAGGAACCTTGGCAACAAATGTATTTACAATACTGACCAAGCAAGATTTCTGAATTGGAATAATTTTTCGCATCTAGGCACTCGGATTATTAAATTTGAGTATTACTAAAATTAAATTATTTATTAAATAATTTAATTTAGGATTTACTAAATGTGTGAGAAATCAATTTTTTTTTTACTTCTAAATGAGTATATTTTATAGAGTTTATATTTTATTAGAGTGGATCTTTCTTCGTATTTGGTAAATCTTGAGTTAGGATAAATTTAGGTTCGCTTAATTTATCTCTTTAAATAGGTTATATTTCACATGAACACCATGAATCAATGCCAAAGTATATTCCACATAAATGCCATGAATCTGGTAAACCATGAATTAAGATAAATTTAGGCTCGTTTAATTTATCTCTTTAAATAGGTTATATTCCACATGAATCAATGCTAGACTATATTCCACATGAATACCATGAATCAATGTCATGATTTCTCATTTCATAAATCAATATCATGAATAAATAACATGAAATTATTTTTATTTTATTTTTCAAATCTGTGGAGGTGTCATCCATACGCCCGTATTGTAAAAAGACACAAACAATAAGAATACAAGTCCCATCACTAATTCTGACATCTAGAATTTTGATATTTAGAATCAATTTACAAATAATCCCATCCATATTCATATAAAAATATTTTTATTTTTACTGAATTAAAAATTTTGCTTTCCATTATATCTCTATTATATTAAACTACATCTCATCTCTATTATATTGAACTATATCTCTATTATATAGCCTAACATAATAAAACTATATCTCTATTATATAGCGCAGAATGTCGAGACTACATCCCTATTATATTAGACTAGAATATCTGGAGAGAACAAATTTTTAAAACAAAACTACTACTCAAACATACAAAGATAAAACTCAAACTTCTTAAATTATTCCCACAACTAAATTATTCCAATCTAATATAAATCAAAATTACTCGAAAAACAAACACTGATTCTAACACAGCGAGTGACAGTGCAGAGATCCCATGCTCCGGACATCATCAAGATGTAGTCACAGCTTGTCATGCTACATACAAATGGTGGTTAGTACACCTCTTGAGTCACTTAAACACCTATTGACTCACTTTGCTATAGCTTTTGAGAATATTACTTCAAAAAAAAATGTTATTTAAATTGTATTTTGTATGTATAAATAAATTTCCTATTTTTTAAAATTATATAATCTAATAATTTTTAAAATTTAAAATTAAAATTGATTTAAAAATATTTTTTTAAAAATAAAATAGTTAATTGAAATTTATATTGTTTGTATAATAATATGCATGATGACTTATATTAGAAGATAATAGAAGACTAGTATGCTTTCTATTAAAGATGATATAAATTGAGAAATAGTCTAATTTTTTTTTGTATGTATGATGTTGATATGTTAATGTTAAAATGTCTAGGTTTTATAATGATGTGAATATAATGTGTTTATTTTAAAATAGAGTTTTTAAAATTTTAATTTAATTATCAATATTTATTAAGTGGATGGTAAGGATTTAAGTTTTATGGAATACTCTAGTAGTGGTTATAAATGGAAGGTTGAGATTTATCTCAAAAATAGTTATGCATTTTTTTCCTTTTTATGATTAATTAAAGTCAAGTCCCACTAGCACAACCGGTTGAGGATGGACCTCGAGGATCAAGCCTCACGGGGGAGGTTGTGCCCTGTGCTAGGGGGAGGAGACATGCTAAAAAATCCAATCAGCTTAGACTGCTTAGATTCCTCTATGTTGTGGCCCCTCAAGCCATAGTTCAAGCTTGAAAGATTAATCTTGTTACATGTTTTTTTAAATGTATAAATAGTTAACCCATATATTAATGTTTGAATGTTTGTCATGACAAAGAATGATATTCATTTCAAAAGTAGTTATGCACTTTATTCCCTTTTCATTAAATTAATTAATTAAAAAAATGCCATATCAACATGAGCTCTGGTTTTTTTGGCATGTGATATTAGTAACCTATAGTATTGATCCATGGTATTGTAAATAGATTAAGAATCTCTATGATAAAGTGATGTGAATCTCTATAATTAAGAAGCTTGTTACCTTTCTTTTTCTTGT
>APFE030215526.1:17218-37068 GCA_000404065.3 Pinus taeda
TATATTTAATATATCGATGATAATGATGATTAACATCCACTAAGACCAATGTGGTCTATCAAAGCTCAAGAAAAGAGAGTCTAACTGACATTCTTCAAAATCTTGTTTCTGTGATCGAAGAGTAGGGAAAGAAGCGTTCCAATATCGCTATAGTTGGGTTGGCTTAATAAGTCAAGAAGATTGGAGGTGTGGCTGATGATAGGGAATTGAGAGTGGATGTGTGCAAGAGATGGGCAGTCTAAAAGGAAGTGCTTTTCACCTTCCTCCTTCGTAGTATCACAAATCTGACAAATTCTATCGTCCTAGGGAGTCTTGGGAGTAGACCACCACTCGATCTCACTCTGAAGCTCATGAGAGTTAGTTATAATCCTAACGATGTTCATTTTCTTCTTGGTGCTAGTCAACATAAAGATATAATTCTGGTTATCGAGGGTGATATTGATCACCTCCATATAGTACCTTAGCTTCCTTTTACCCTCTAGGTCCTTAACATCCCACATATTATCCTTAAAACTAGAGGTAATAGTATCTTTAATATTGTCCTTGCTTCCCACGATGATGTCCTCTTTAATCCCCCAAAGGTTGAGCCAAGACTAAGCATCCTGATTCCACCCATGCTTGAGGCACATGTGGGGGTTTTGACTAAAGTTAGAAGCAATTTTTGGGAGCCTCTTGGATTCCATATTGTGAAGATTCTTCTTATACATCAAATATCTAAACATAGCCGCATTTTCAATGGGGAACATGCCAGCTTTGATTAAGAGGATAGGATAAGGAGTAATTCCCTTGATCTTGAGGTTATAGGTTATGAATTGCTTTTGGATCATCTCAATCTTTCTCCATGACTCCCTAGATATACTACACCCCCAAACTTCACATCCGTATAATATAACAAGGGTGACAAGAATCTCAAATAGGAACCTTTTTTTACTCCAAATGTAAAGATCAGCTCACTCACAATTATTTCCAAGGTTATAATAAGTTTTCCAACCTCCAATAATTCATTTCTTGATGTTATAATTCTAGTTGAGTTGATGAGGAAAGTCAATACCCAAATATTTATAAGAATAAACCTACTCAAGGCAATGGTTATCATGGACGAAACTAGCATGGGTGATCTTTTTGGATTTAATGATCATGACTTTAGTCTTGTTGGTATTGACTGTCATACCAATCTTGGAGCAGTAGAAATGAAGAGTGTTAAGCTACTTGTCTAGGTCATCATGGCTCCTTGCAAGAATAACAATATCATCAGCATAAAGGAGAAGAGTAATGATAATACTAGCGAGCACGATGCCTTTGTAGTCCGTAGTTTCCAGACACTCCTCTAGTTTATCGATGTAAATACCAAAAAGGGTAGGGGAAAGGGGAAAACCTTGCTTAAACCCAATACTAAATTTAATATATTAGACCACCCTTCGTTGGTCTTAAGCTTGGCAATGATAGTCTCGTAGAGGTGGATCATAGCAATCCTCAGTTTAGGAGGAACCATGATCTCTTCAAGCCTCACCCAGAGCTTATCTCGGGGGACATCGTCGAAATCTTTTCTAAAGTCCACAAAACAGTAGAAGAGATCATTTTACTATTGCAACATTCCTCCGTGATAATCCTAAGGGTAACAAGGCGGTCGATGGTCGAGTGATGTCTCCTAAAATCAGCTTTTGCTTTAGCTCTTTTACCCTGGTTCTCAAGCCAAAGGCTAAGTGTTATTTCCAGAATGAGCCCATAAAGCTTGGCTAGGATGTGGCTAATCATAACTATCCTATAGTTAGAGGGAATGATTTTGTCCCCATTTTTTAATATAGGCACAATAAGGCTTTGCGTCCAAAGCTTAGGGAATTCATGCTTTACAGCCAAATTGAGAAGCTTGTGGAGATGAGGAATGAGGATAGATTTCCCATTTTAAAGATCTTAGCTTGGTAACCTTCAATATCTTTGGATTTCCCATTAACGAGATTATTAATCCCAAACTCAATGTCTTCCAGCGAAAAAATATCATCCTTAATAGAAGTGTTTAAGATGGTGCCCATAGTGTCCGAAGAGTCATACAACTACTTAAGGTAGGTATCCCAATTTTCTAGGGGGGTAGAATGATTATCTTTAGTTTTACGAACAAGCACATTCTCCCAAAACTTTCTGGGAACAAATTTAGAAAGGCGGAGAAGATTCTCTTGTCCCTTATTCATATATGACCTCTTCTTCATCTTAATGAGAGCTTTGTATATACTTATATTTGGGAGCTTAATGCATTCATTAGGGGCGTCTCTAATTGCTTTGCTAGCAATTTTATAGTCTTTGTCATACCAAGGATTGGAAGTTCTATAATTTTTCTTATACGAAGTCTTATTAGAGAATTTGCTAATGGTGGTGGAAAGGGTAGTAGTAAAATGGTAATAGAATTGATCAATGTTGTTATTATAAGTCAGGGAGCCTAGATTCCTTTCCAAATCCCTTAAGAAAAGGTCAACATTACTTCTATCAAAGTGAATGTGACATTTTCTTTCACTGTTCTTCTGCATATCGGTGGTATGCATAACAATATTGAGGGATAAAGACAAAGGTCTATGGTCAGATTTAGGCTCGTACTTGTTAAGAAGGTCAAAGTTTGTAATATGGTTGAGGACACGGATTTCAGAGATCGCATAATCCGTGATGCTACTACCTAGCCCATGGAAACAGGTCATTTGACTGGAGATAGGCATATATTAATACCTAAATGATTAGGTCATGGGAACTACAAAGATTGAGGAGCTCAATGCCGAATAAGTTCTCAGTTATGTCTTCAAATTTCTCTTGAATCTATTAGCTAAGTGACCATCCTCATCAAGCCACAAGGAGTCAGGGTTAGAGTTGTTAATTAACATAATAGCTTGGTTAGTATCAGTCCGAGCATTTAAGTCCCTAAGAAAAAGGATATTTCCATCATTCCTTAGGTTGTAGATGTATTTTTCTTAGGTATTGAAAGGAAAATTCTTAGCCAGGTTGGTTTTCTTATAAAATGTATAATTGATAGGGGCAAAATAGTAGATTGCAAGGAAGATCCAATTGGTTGTAGAATCATAGATCTCGAACCAAATGTATTGATTGAAGGGGTCTATTGTATGAAGTCGGTTGTGAGAGGAAATAATGTTCCTAATATAACAGGCTATAATGAAAAAACCTCTCCTAGAGGATTTCTTATTCCAAGAAGACCAAAGAGTGAACCAGTCAAGTTGAGGGACCCTAGATTCGTCATGGTCCAAAGTTTCAACTAAAATAATAAGATCAATATCATTTGGGATCCAACATAACATAAGATGCTTACACCATGGAAAACCATGGCAGTTCTAGAAGAGGATCCGGAGTGATGCCATTCCCTATTTATCATTTGCGTTTGGGACTCTGTCTCTAATCATAGAGTTTCTATTCCTAATGATTTCCCATCTTCCCTCTTTTCTTGACTCCTTGACCTTTTGTACTTCTTTCCTAAGTTCATCTTGGCTTCTAGGATGAGGTCTTCATTTATAAAGATTACTGTTCCTTTTAGGCTTGGGGATTTCCTAAGTATAACTAATTTAAGGTCATTACAACTGACTTTGACACGAATTAGTCTATGTTTATGCTCAACTATTGTTCCTACTCTTATTTCTTCTGTGAGATAGTTGTTTGAATTTGAGATTTTGTCTTTAATTGTTATTTAACTAATTCTAATGTGTCTTCATTCTTTTTTTCTACTATACCAGCAATTATAAAGTGTAAGGCTCTTTTGTGGAAGTCATGGTTGAGTACAATTAGTTTATTAATTTCTTATTTTATGTGTTTAATATCTAATTTATGCTCTGTGATATTTAGGGATGAGTTGTTATGTAGTTTCTCTTTTAGATTTTTAATCTCGTTTTTCAAAGTGTCATTTTCTTTAACCATTGCTTGTTTGCTATGTTCGATTTCTTGAATTCTACCTTTCATTCCTTGGAGTTCAATCTCAAGTGAGAGTATTTTATTTTCTAACGATTTGTGGTTATTATCAAGCATTGTAGTTAATTCTAGTTTAAAATGGTTTTCTTTGTCTTCTCTTCATCTTTCTAAAGATTCAATGTACTGATAAAGGCTCTGTAAGGTAATTTTACTTGGCCTACCCTTGCTAGAGGGGGGTTTATAAAGATGAGGAGAAGTACTCATAGTAGAAATAAGCAAAACTTAAAAAGAGGAGAATAGGTGGGAATGTATGCACATGTAAGAGTTGTCTGTAGTTGAACTGATTCATCTGGATTCACTCGTAGTTGACTTATAGTTTGTCTCCCTCTAAGAGTGCATGCTCTTACTTCAAAATTATTTGTTATGTACCCACTCCTCCCTTAAATATGGTTCCAACAACCTACAATTAGACCTAAAATCAAGAATTCCAAAATCCAAACCCTAACTCTCTGTTATTTTCTGCATTGCATCTCTCCCATATACAAATTTCGAAGCCACTGAATATGCAACATTAGTGGGATAGTGATTAACCACCGTATGGTGTTAGAAAAACCTTAGCCACAGAGAATGTGTATGTGGAATTCAACGAATTCAATCAGCACAACATGTCTTTGTATAAATTCAGACTGTCTTTTTATTATTATTGTTATCCAAAACCACAATTGAAAATCAAGCCACCGCAGAGAATTAGATTGTTGCTAATTCAATTCGACGCAAAAATGTTGACCCTGCTGCCTACACCTACCTACAAGTCAATGTGAAAAACCTTCAACCACAGAAGGTGTGGTTGGTGGCAGGGAACTCAGAGAAGTGATTATCACACTAAATCCCTTCTCTCTCCATTGAAGATATCTCCTAGATTAGCTAAGGGGGGTGGTCCCTAATGAAAAGTTAAGTTAAAGAGAGATGTGAGTTTCTAGGAGAATTGTTAGAGTGAAATAGATTATTTCTTTAAGATTTATAAGCAAAAAATGATATGAGCAATAACCATCATAAGATAAGCATGACATACATAAACAACCAGTGCCTTCCAAGTATTTTCTCTTTAAGAAATGAAATTGTATTTTGCTTAAAAAAAAGTAGAATGCTTCAAAAATTGAAAACAAAGCAATCTTGAAATGGAGACAAAGATGACATGAAAGAGTCAAAATGATAATCTACAATTAGTGTGCAAGAATGAGATCAAGACATGCAAGTAGAACTCCATACTTGTCTAGTTAAAACAATGCTCTAGGTAGCAAATAAAATCCTTGAAAGCACAAGATATTGATCAAGAAAAATATTTAATTTAAATTTATGTGATCTTAGTAGGCTAGAGGAAAGGAAACTCCCTCTTTCAAAATTGTTTGATGAGATCGTTGAGGTAAATCGATTGGGTCCTTTTATTCTTGATCTTGGGAGTTAGTTTTCCTATTAGAGAGCTACTCCATGCCCAAGTATCAACCAAATTTAAAGATCTCTACACACTTGGAAAAATATGTCAGCAATCATTAGGGCTTAGATTATAAAATGGAGGAGAAGGCTAGAGATTTCACTAAAAATCTTCTAGTGCTCCTCTTCCTAGAGTATTTCTCTAACCCAAAAACCATACAATATAGCTTGCATATGTTAATCCAAACAAGTGGCAAAATGATAACTAGCATAATCCAACATACATGTAGAATGTAAAGCACAACAATTGAAATAACATCACCTCAAGCAATGGAAGGAGAACACCAACACAATAG
This sequence comes from Pinus taeda, assembly GCA_000404065.3. Taxonomy (NCBI): domain Eukaryota; kingdom Viridiplantae; phylum Streptophyta; class Pinopsida; order Pinales; family Pinaceae; genus Pinus; species Pinus taeda. Next base: position 22,900 of record APFE030215526.1, read on the forward strand.
TACCCCAAAGTCTCTTTTATTATATGAAAATGAATAGAAAATCTAGCAGAGTCTCTGTAAGCCCCAATAGCTCCTTCTAAAAAAAAAAGAGAGCTCAACCTCATATAAATAAGAAAATGGGAGATGATCCCAAGGAAAATTCCAATTACAAGTGTAGCAATGATCAAACAAGTGGCTAATATGACTATTGTGCATATCTCCTTAGCTCGGAAACATATATCCTTTCCTTATGTGCCAAATTTCCTAACTACTGATTAGTGCGAAAGCTACTTTCCAAGTGCATATATAACTGGAGTAAATGGGAGACAAAATCCCTCAAAATATTTGCTTGTCTGTTGTGTTAAATCCTCCATTAAATGACAGTTGCATAGTGTCTCTTGCTGGCCTGTGTTGACTATTGTAGGTACCTTTTCACTGGCAGTGTGGAGGCTAAGTGGAGTTTAAGGTGTAGACAACCATCACAAAAACTTGACTTAACCTCTCTTAATATTCCATCAAAGTCTATGTTGATTTTCTTTTGGAGACAAACATAAGTTAGTGGGTGGGGGGAATTTGACGCATGTAGCAGTCTATCCTCCACTCAATTCTTAGCAAAATATGTGTTGAAGGAGATGCCAAACTAGGTTGTGTATGAAATTAACTGCTCCTTGAGCTTTAGTGGGGGACACATGGGAGGCAAGGTCTATCCTAGGTGGTAGTCTTGTCGCCCTTCAACTTTCTCAACCTTTACGAATTCTCTTAAACTGATTTTTACACCTGATGAGTGGATAATTCGGGACTCTTTTGACTAGCTGTTGATTTTGCCTTTCTAATGTGGTTGCCATGTCACTATTTCCCCCCCACAAACTTTAATGTGCACCAACATATTGAAATAAATAAAATTATTTGAACTTTAGCCATATGTAATATTTCAACGTTGCCTCTTTAACTCAACGTTGGACCATTTGACTTGCCACTTGGAACTTTGGCTTTGAATTTCCTCCATGTGGTGGGCCCCACATTGCTGCTACATAACCTTTGATATTCCTTTAACTTTCCATGTCAAAATTTTATTTATTTGACTATGGAAAAATTTCTAAATTTTTCCAATTAAACGATACTTTTTAATTATTTTCTATGTAATGGTGTAATAGATGCCAAACATTTTGCATGATAATTCAATTCAACGCCCTCTATACCGCAAAGAATTAGATGCCAAAAATTTCACATGAGAATTTAGAGCGAACCCAATGATTAGCCCCGAAGTTACAAATCGTAGTGGTTTCAAGTCTTGAAGGTGACTCTGTTGCCGTTATGGATTGACCATTGCATCTCTACTATATGTATTCGTTCTCTTCAACACACTATTCATCTTTGCATAAGTGGTTCAAAATGCATAGACCTTAAAACAATTATGTGATTTATACAGAAGAGACTATGCATGAATCATGAATCATAGAAGTCTACATTCTGAGATCATATATTCATGTTTAAATGCTTATCGTGACAATGGTTTAGATTTTTCTCAAAAGTAGTTATCACATTTTTTCTCTTTTAATTAAAATGATTAAATTAAAAAATGTTAATGGTTAAATTTTTATCATGAGCCAATTATAAGCATTTAAACATTAACATATGAGTTGAACATATGTAACAAGATTCTTAACTATGGAGATTCATGTCTACTTTACCATGGGGATTCTTAATGTGTAAATATAATTTTTTGCAATACCACCAATCAACACCATGGCTTATCACTACCACATATATATATATATATATATATATATATTATATATATATATATATATATATATAATTCAATTGATAAGAAAAAAGAGAAACAGCACATTCGAGATAAATTTCAACCCTCTATCCTGATTACACTAAAAATATTCGGTGAATATTCCGTAGAGGTTAAGTCCTTATTACCTACATATTAATTTTTTATAATGAAGTCTTATTCCAAAATAGACATAATTATTAATAAGGAAGCCTTATTCCAAAATAAGCATACCTTTTGAACATAATCATTGATCATTGTTCTACTATTGACATCTCTCCTTGAAGTTAAAATTCTTGTAAAATTCTATCTATTTATTTAATTACTATGTTAATATCTCATTGTTGTTATAGGTTCAAAATTGACATTATATTTTTATTGTTTATACCAATGTTGAGTTGGGTTATATCCACCAAGGTGTCACCACACAATATGTACAAAGGACTTGTAAAAGTGTTCTTAACTCACTTTGTCACTGTATAACTCTAAAAGTTGCATGGTTATGTGTTGCAAATTACCCATGTGAACATAACATATTAGGAAGGCTTGCACATACTAGATGATTAGCGATGGGAATGGAACTCAAAATTTTGGCATATCATCATGGGTCCTTAAGCCAGGGAACTTGACTCTAAAGAATAGTAGCAAAGGTTATTAACCAAGGTGTCAATTTGTAACATCTCTTCGAAATCACCCAATAAATAATTACACATTTGTTTTTAGTGTTGCTTACATTATTTATCACAATAAATAGCTAAACGATTGATTTTACTTGAAGAGGAACATCTCATTACCATTTTAGTATTTTTTTTTCTTTCGACAACATGAGCATGATTCATTTTCATTCTCAATTCTTGCACGAATTCCTTGTTGAAACTGGATATTGTGTTTTAAATTCATTCTCTTATTCCCTAATGCATATATTTATTCACACGTACTCTTCATTATAATTATCATCATTACCATGTTAGGTGAATGGCCTAGAAGAAGCCAATTATATTATACATGTTACATATTAACTTTCCATTATTCAACATATTCAACTATTGTGGCATATTCATAGTGGCTATAACACATGTGCACAAAATGTCAATGTTATAAATCCAACTTGGTTCCACTTCATGAGCTTTTTATACATATATGTATTTCTTTGAATTTTTTAGGTTTGATGTGCGTTAGCACCTTGATTCTTACGTGGCGGTTGTATGGATTATAATTCATGTGATGGGACCATGTGGTAGGTGACTGTATGTTGTACCACACCCCAACCATGTTATTTTTCACCATAGATGGTGGTGATTGATCTAGAGTTGATCAGTAGTAGGGATGAATCTCGGTAATGTTAGGGTAATTACCAACCTTCGACTCTTCTATCAAATTGTGTCATTTGTGTTTTTCTAGTATGAGAGTAAGGCTCTGCAACTATTGAAGAAAAATTTGAGAAATAAAAGGTAAATCCACGCCTTTACAAGGCAAGCTCTGTGGATTGGTTTTCTTTGAAAATTTTTGAAGAGAGAAATGTGTCTTTGTCTACCAATAGAGGCAAGGTTTGATCTAGGTTATCACTGACCTTTTCCTTCTAACATTTACTTTGGTTTTCCTTTAGTTATGATTCTTGGCATGTCTTTAGGCATAGGGGTACTTGTATTATGTTCTGGCACTTCAAGATATTTGTTCTTTCTCGTTCCTTTTCACAAGTCTTGAAGTAATATTCTCAACATTCAGGCTCTGTTTTGTCGAGCCAAATTATATCAGTGAGGGTTTTAGGAACATAAATACTTAATAGTTAAAAGTTTTTCCCATGGGATTTGTGTAAATTTCTTTGAGAATTATGTTCAGATAGAGGGCACTGAGCCCAAGCCCTATATCTAGGGTAGTTATAAATTCTTTTATATGGGGTATTTCTCTCTTACATAGACAAGATTTTTCCATATCTTTTAATTTGGGTTATGACCGAGAATTTATATGGCCGAATAATGAAACCCTTATAAGAAGAGCGATCATAATGTGTTGAATATTTACTTTGCTATAAGTTTTTTTTATCATAAAGCCTATGGGTTCATGGCAGTATCATATCTTATTTTCTTTGGTCTTTTCATGCCTAATATGGTTTTCTTAAAAAAATATTTCTACATGCACTGAAATTCAATTATACCATTTTTCTTCAATGTAAAAATAGTTACAATATTTATTATGCATAACTTGCATGCATAACTAGTATATGTATTATCTTGGTTTAATATTAAAATTGTAAGTGAGAAAGCTTTGTAGGCTCCTTCCATGGGTTTCTACATAAGGATTCCTTCAAAGCCCTACTATTATTACAAGAATGGATTGGATGTTCTTGGAAGGCTGATGAGGTTTTCCTTTATTGTTAATGGCCATGATATGCTAACCTTTACTCCAATTTTTAATCTCACTCAACTATATAGTTTTCGGTTTTGTAATCTTTCTCTCTCTCTACAAAATTAGATATGGGTACAAATACATAAGTGAGTTGGATGTTTTCCATTCGAGGCTGACTCTTCACATTTCTTTACTTATTGATTTTCAGGTAAACATCTAATTTAGCCAACATTATTTTTTTTCCTATATTTATTTCAACCACCAACTTACTCTCTATATAGTAGAAATCAGTGCTAGGCCCCTAAGTATGATTCTGTTGTAGCTGCTATTAGTGTCAGTATTTGCAACCTTTCTCCATTGATCAAGCATGCTCTTACACAAGTGATTTTAAGGTGTAAAGGTCAAATTTTATCATTTCAATGAGTCTTCCAGTAAATTTGGTCACTAGGCATTAGGTCTAGGGTTTGCTTCCACTCCTTTCAAAGTTGTCCAAATATCGGTCCATGTCACTATTCAGCTGAGTCTACCATCATTAATATGGTTTTCATCATCATGTCAAGTTCCATTGGGTCATTTCACACCTTGTTCATGCTTCAGTTGCGCCTAGGCAAGGTTCATTTCCCTCTCCTAGGGTTTTGAAGCTAATTTCTCTTGGATGGTCAAATCATCGGGAAAACTTGTATCCTGATGTTCATACACCTTCCCCTATCCTTAAAATACCTTATCAAACACTTCCCATCACTGCGATCCCCCAAATTTCTCATTTTCGCACAAACCCTAGTTTCTTGCTACAACCTAGCAATTTTATATGGTTGGGTCTGTGTTTTGCCCTTTTGGACCCCTTCCCCTCACTCAATTTCTGCGATTCCACTTTCCCCTAATTCCTAACATTCCTCCATAATTCCAAAAATTTCCTTAAGAATTTAGAAGCTCCCTATCCCCTTCATTTCGCTTCATTTTGGCAAATCCCTTGTCCCACACATCGGGATATGTTTCACTCAAATGATGTTTCTGAGAAATCAAAGATGAATTTGGGAAAACTGAGAGAGGTGTTTTTCCATAACAGACCATGGAAGAAGAACCCCCTTCACTTTTTACACAGGTGTTATGGTTCTGAAGAAATGTCAAAAATATAATTGCCTTGGGAGAATTGATGCACCTCTGGAGCGACCTCGGGAAAATCAAGTTTTCTCCTCACTTGGTTGGCCAAATGACTTGATTAATGATCCAAATGCTAACTAGAGACAAGCATCTTTTCAATGAGCTATCATGAACTCAAGTTGGAGTTGAGGAAGGCATTCAAAAGTTGACTGTAACAACACTTTTCCTTTAGGCAGCCTCATTTGGCACAGTTCGACCAGTCTTGATAGATTTGATTTTTGATAGATCAAATAAACTCGAAATTACAAAATTCTAGTTGGGTTGGAAATTAGACAGGACGAGATTTCCAATGCGCTATCAAGAGCTCAATTTGGGGTTGATGAAAACATTCAAAAGTCGACTGTAACAGCACTCTGCCTTGAGGCAGTCTCATTTGACACAGTTCGACCAGTCTTGGGAGATTTGATTTGTTATAGGGAAAATGAACTCCACATTGCAAAATTCTAGTTGTGTTGGAAAGTAGACTTGAAGAACGTTCCAATGATCTATTCTACGCTCAATTTGGACACCGGGAAGGCCTCCAAACGTCACCTAGAAAATAGCGTGATGCACAGGAGGAGGAGCGCGGCGGTTTTATAAATATTTTCACTCCATATGGTCAGTTATACAAGTGGCAAAGGAAGGCAAAGGGTCACCCAAGCCATTTTTCATGTTTGTGGTACTACACCTATAGTTGATGTTTGGCTCTCCACCTTTATTTTGTGACCCTTGGGCATTCTATCTCTTCTATCACATTCTATATATTGTATGCAAACCATTTGCAAAGAAATTGGTTGGTTGGCTTGTAACTTCTCGGGGACTGTGGGAAAGAAAGTTTATTTCTCCACTATATATTTTTACAGAGAATTAATGAAAGGCAGTGGCTCTGTTTCATAGTTCATTTCGTATTCATTTCTAGTGAAATTTTTCGAGTGAGATCAGGTAGAATTCAATTCTATTGCTCTACCTATGGGAAAATTTCATGTGCAATGTTTCATTCTTCTATTGAAAAGGATTCATGTTGTCCATGCCCTTTTCACCTTCTTAATCAATCTCTCCATTTCTTTGTTATGTTCCATAGTTTCATTTCTTATTCATTTCTGGTGAATTTTTTTGAGTGAGATTAGGTAGAATTCAATTCTATTGCTCTACCTGTGGGAAAATTTCATGTATAGTGTTCATTCTTCTGTTGAAAAGGATTCATGTTTTCCATGCCCTTTTCACCTTCTTAATCAATCTCTCCATTCCGCCATATCTTAACACTAAAAATTGCTATGCTGCCCACCTACCTTGCCTCACGAAATAATCTGTGCCTTTATGTTAAGTTCTCTTTTCATTGAGGTCCAGTGGTCCCATAACATCCCAGAAACACAGTCATTCATAAAAATCACTCCTTATTTTCATTTTCACTTACTAGCCTAAGATAAATAGTTCATTTGAAAGTCATCTCAGTCCTTTTCATTTCATCTATTCACTGAGTGTGACTCGGAGAGAGCCCTCTCCTATTCTGGTAGGGCTATCTACCAGACTGAGCATGGTTTGTGGTTACCCTGAATTTTTCCTTCCTTCGGCCTGAGGCAGATTTAGGTGCTAACATAGTGGCGACTCCGCTGGGGAAGAAAATGGTTTTCTTGAAGATTTTTTTGCCCCAGGACATATCTCAAGTTCAGCTCTGATGGTTGATGGTGAAAACCATCAGACATAAGAAGACGACTGAAATCATTCACCTGGCGACTCCATTCACTCAAGAAACCAGCAATTGGTGCTTCATGGTGACTCCACTGCAGAGGGATCAGTATGCTTTGAGATTTCTTAAAATGGAGCGCATTGCAAGAAGATACGCTCCCATGAGCCGAGATCACATTCCAGGATTTCCAAATAAAATTCTGAAGGTAGATTGGTCAAAGAATCTTCCTACGTTTAAAGATGATGGTAAGAAGGATGTTGTTTTACATCTAGTTTGATTTCACATGCATATTCGCAAGTTGAAAGTTGATTTTCCTGAAGATTGCTTAATGAAGATATTCATGGCCATTCTAGAAGGTGAATCCCAATCTTGGTATGAAAATTTACCCACTGCTTGTATTTACTGTCTAAAGGATTTTCATGCCCTATTCATTGAAAGATATAAAGATTCTTATCCATCATTGAATCTAGTTCATGATTGTTGCAAGCATGCTTATGGTTTTATTGAGAGCCTTGAAAAATATTACGAGGATGATAATTTATTGATGATAAGATCATGGAATCCCTGTATGAAAATCCCTTTCAGCAGCATAAAGACGATCATGAAAATTTGCAGCATGATCAAGATTGTAGTACGGTGGAAAATGAAGGAATTTTGCATCTTGACAATCAAAATGAATTACATGAAATGGATGAGCAGTATGAGGAAAATATATATACTCCTTCGCTTGAAAATATTGAGGACAATCACTATTTGAGAAAAAGGAAACAAAAGGTCTTATCTCCTTTGTTTGAAGACGAGATAGATCAACTCTTGCACGGTCATGTTCCAGCTCAAGCTAAAGCAGATTTGCAGTGCACACATGGTCAAGAAAGTGTTGGTGAAACTTCTTCCTCTTTTGAAAAGGATGACAGTCTGGTGAGCATGTTTATAGATCAACAGGTTGAAGATGTCCATATGACTGAAAGTGATGAAAGAAAAAGGGTTAGTTCAGATTTGTCCATAGAAGAAGACAAAGTTTTGGGTCCAAATGTTCTCATGTCATCAGAACAAAGCCTTCATGAAGAGGTAAACCAGTCAGTTCATAAACAACAAGATGAGATCTGCAGTCAAGTAAGTGAAAAGCTTTCTCTAGATGAATTTATGGTAGATGATAAAAATGTTAGTGTTGGGTTTCAAGAATCATCTGAAGTTGCTTTTCTCATGGTTGATGAATGTGATGAATGTAATGAGAATATGGCTGTCATATCATGTCAAGATGATCAGAAATATATTCAGACTATAGCCATTATGGATTCCATTTCAGATTCTTCCTCATATGTTTCATGTTGTGAAGTGTTCTTTGAAGAGGAAATCCACTCATCTGCTTGTTCAGAATTTTTTGAGGACGAGGAACATACTTTTTTTGAAGTACATTATGAAGGAAGATCAGAATCAAAAGAAAAAGACATCTTGCTTCTTCAGCAGGAGGAGAATCTTCATGTTTTTCATGATCCAATGGCATATTTGTTACAGACAACAGTGAAGGTCATTATTGCAGTATTCAGTGATGAAGGAGATCATGGCCAATTATGTTGTTGGATGCCCAGTTACCAACATCAATTGTTGACCAGAAGATCTGATCGAAAGAATCAGTCAAGAAGCCATCTTCTTGATTGGTTATATTGGCATGTTGATATAGTTTGATGATATATAGTCTTGTAAGAAATGCAGGTGGTCATGTACTACCACCAAGCTTTAAGTTTTAAGTTTAGTCAAGTTTGTTTTTAGTCATGTTAGTTTGCATTGAGTCATTTTGAGTCAAGTTTCAGTCAATAAATTAATTCATGTTGGTTTGTCAAAATAATGGACTCCATAGCCCAATGGATGAAGGCACTGTCTACTCACCCAAGGATTTGTTGTTCTTGGCACCTCCAAGGAGCTACCATTCCCCATTGGAGCCAATGTTAGTGTCAGTATTTGCAGCCTTCCTCCAGTGATCAAACATGCTCTTACACAAGCGATTTTAAGGTGTTAAGGTCAAATTTTATCATTTCAGTGAGTCTTCAAGTAAAATTTGGTCACTAGGCATTAGGTCCAGGGTTTTCTTCCACTCCTTTCAAAGTTGTCCAAATATCAGTCCATGTCAATATTCAGCTAAGTCTACCATCATTCAGAGGGCTGTCATCATCATGTCAAATTCCATTGGGTCATTTCACACCTTGTTCATGCTTCAGTTGCACCTAGGGAAGGTTCATTTCCCTCTCCTAGGGTTTTGAAGCTAATTTCTGTTGGATGGTCAAATCATCGGAAAAAATTGTATCCTAATGTTCATACACCTTCCCCTATCCTTAAAATACCTTATCAAACACTTCCCATCACTGAGATCCCCCAAATTCCTCATTTTCGCACAAACCATACTTTCTTGCTACGTCCTAGCAATTTTCTAAGGTTGGGCCTGTGTTTTGCCTTTTTGGACCCCTTCCCCTCACTCAATTTCTACGATTCCACTTTCCCCTACTTCCTAACATCCCTCCATACTTTCCAAAATTTCCTCAATAATTTAGAAGCTCCCTATTCCCTTCATTTCACTTCATTTCGGCAAATCCCTTGTCCCACACATCAAGATAGGTTTCACTCAAATGATGTTTCTGAGAAATCAAAGATGAATTTTGGAAAACTGAGAAAGTTTTTTGTCCATAACAGACCATGAAAGAAAAACCTCCTTCACTTTTTACACAAGTGTTATGGTTCTGAAGAAATGTCAAAAATACAATTGCCTTGGGAGAATTGATGCACCTCTGGAGCGACCTCGGGAAAATCAAGTTTTCTCCTTGCTTGGTTGGCCAAATGACTTGTTTGATGATCCAAATGATAACGAGAGACAATTAAATTTCCAATGAGCTATCATGAACTCAATTTGGAGTTGAGGAAGGCATACAAAAGTTGATTGTAATAGCACTCTTCCTTTAGGGAGCCTCATTTGGCATAGTTCAACCAGTCTTGGGAGATTTGATTTTTGACAAAGCAAATGAACTCCAAATTGAAAAATTCTGATTGGGTTGGAAAGTAGAGAGGACAGGCTTTGCAATGAGCTATCATGATCACAATTTGGGGCTGAGGAAGATATTTAAAAGTCAACCGCAACAGCACTCTGCCTTGAGGCAGCCTCATTTGACACAATTCAACCAGTCTTGGGAGATTTGATTGTTGATACGGTAAATGAACTCCAAATTAAAAAATTTTGATTGGGTTGGAAAGTAGACTCAAATAAATTTCCAATGAGTTATCCTACGCTCAAGTTGGACATTGGGAAGCTCTCCAAAAGCCACCTGGAAAAGAGCACAATGCATAAGAGGAGGAGCACGACGGTTTTATAAATATTTTCACTCCATATGGTCAGTTATACAAGTGGCAAAGGAAGGAAAAGGGTCACTCAAGCCATTTGTCATGTTTGTGGTGCTACACCTATAGCTGATGTTTGGCTCTCCACCTTCATTTTGTGACCCTTGGGTGTTCTATCTCTTCTATCATACTCTATATATTGTATGCAAACCATTTGCAAAGAAATTGGTTGGTTGGCTTGTAACTTCTGGGGGACTGTGGGAAAAAAACTTTGTTTTTGCCCTGTATATTTTTACATAGAATTAATGAAAGGAAGCGACTCTGTTTCATGATATTCTTGTGGTTGTGAGTGTAGCAAGTGTGTCTCTTATGTTTCATATGTATCTTGTTATGTTTCATAGTTCATTTCGTATTCATTTCTAGTGAAATTTTTCGAGTGAGATCAGGTATAATTCAATTCTATTGCTCTACCTATGGGAAAATTTCATGTGCAGTGTTTCATTCTTCTATTGAAAAGGATTCATGTTGTCCATGCCCTTTTCACCTTCTTAATCAATCTCTCCATTTCTTTGTTATGTTCCATAGTTTCATTTCGTATTCATTTCAGGTGAAATTTTTCGAGTGAGATTAGGTAGAATTCAATTCTATTGCTCTACCTGTGGGGAAATTTCATGTACGATGTTCATCCTTCTGTTGAAAAGGATTCATGTTGTCCATGCCCTTTTCACCTTCTTAATCAATCTCTCCATTCCACCATATCTTAAAACTAAAAATTGTTATGCTTTCCGCCTACCTTGCCTCATGAAATAATCTGTGCCTTTATGTTAAGTTCTCTGTTCATTGAGGTCCAGTGGTCCCATAACATCCCAGAAAGATAGTTATTCATAAAAATAACTCCTTATTTTCATTTTCACTTACTAGTCTAAGATAAATAGTTCGTTTGAAAGTCATCTCAGTGCTTTTCGTTTCATCCATTCACTGAGTGTGACTCAGAGAGAGCCCTGTCCTATTCTGGTAGGGCTAGCTACTAGACTGAGCGTGGTTTGTGGTTACCCTGAATTTTGCCTTCCTTAAGCCTGAGGTGGATTTAGGTGCTAACAGCTGCTACAACAACCCGCAAAATTTTGGGGCATATCCGAAATTTACGGTGCCCCTCTACTTTCTTAATGCCATAAGGGTTATGATCATGTTTCTAAATGGTCAATCTCCCCATGGCCCATTTCTATCAAACCCTAAGATCACACTTACATGGTGCATGTTATCTTTATTTGTCTTGACTTACCTCGGAACTTGACTCCAGTAATGCATTAGGGTTTTGGGGTTTATTGCTTTAATAATTTATTAAGAGTCTCATGCAACCTCAAGAATTTATCTTTTTGCATTGTGCATTGCAATGGAGTAATGGTATCTTGTGTCAATGGTCTTGTCTCCACCCTAGTTTCATTAGGGTTTGTGAAGCACTACTTCATTCATACATTTCAAACCCTAGATCATCATGGTTATGAATATAACCCTTAGTCATGTTGTCACCTGATCATCATCCTCTATGGTGCTTCCTTTGGTTTAGTTCCATGAGCATATTTTGACATTTTCAAGGGAATTACCATGATTAAGACATTGCATTGTTAATGAAATTTGTGTTATCAAGTTTATCATGTGCTCAAATGTTAAATTGGTTAAGGGAAAACTTCACCAATGCTTTCAAGATTGATTGTTCAATCTCTATAAATTGTGTTTCTCATGGTTCTATAAAGAAACCCTGCAAGGAACCCTTATCATGTTAAAAGTTTGGGAAGTACTCATACTAGATTCACCCAAATTAACTAATCAATTTTGTAATCTCTTATTTATTAAACTTAAAACCTTAACGTTTAAGTTTGTAAAGCCTACAATTTATTACACAATCATATAAACATTTATTATGATTGTGTTATGTAGGGAAAGTTAAACAAACACACTCAAGATTCCCATTTGGGTGCAATCAAAAGGTCATATCTCCCATATGTGTGAAATCTATATTTAAAAAGCAATATATAAGAAGAAACCTTTTAATAATCGAATTTTAATGTCATCCCTTTATAAAAATGCATTGAGGACTATAAGCCAACATGAGCATAAATCCAATTTTGTGTAAATATATGTCCAAAAAAATGTCAAAGGAGTCCTACCTTTTGTAAAAACTTGAAATTCCAGACTTGTTGGGATGATATAACTTCTAAATGGAAGTAACATTATGGAGGCATTGGAAATTCATAAGTTTGGTGAGAAAAACTCATCAAGTACACATATTCCAAATCCCTTTTACAGTGCATAAGTGAACATCGTAAGGAAACATACATGTTGTGAGCACATGAACCATTAGGAGAATGCGGAATGCGTCACCTAGAAAGGGAATGGATCAATCATGAGACATTGAATACTTTTATGTGTAATATGCACTAAAAATAATTCATTGAGTGAGAACAAAGCGAGGTTGAGTATTAAGCATGAAGGGTAGGGTACAAGTTCATTTAACACCATGTAAACACATGTAATGAACATTTTACCATGTTTTATGATCTTTGAAGGAATTTTCATAACACCAACACACTACGTTTATGATCAGTGGGTATGTTAAGGTAAAACTTGATGGGAGAAGTCTCCATATAGATAGCACATCAATGCTGGGAGACACATATAAATCAAAGGTCGTATTTGAGAGTATCAATCAAAGACGACAGGAAGGGAGCTCCTCTAATAATATTAATTCATATATTGCATAATTTGTTGCCTTCCTTAGAAAATTTTCTTGTTATTCCTAGCTATGCGTGGATATTACATGTTGGTATTTTTGAATGCATTGTTGTAGCCTATAAACTCCATGCTTGTAGAGCAGGAAAAGAAATATCTCTCCATGATTTTTCTTTAAATATGATACTCATTAATTCTTTGGCAAATTTGGGTGTTGTCGAAGATTTTTTTTTTTGCCTAGATGGTTGTGCAGGTGGTTCTGGGGCAACCAATTTATTATCTCATCATCATTTGTTCCAGGAGATTCTAAAATACTTTTTTCAATCAGATCGAAAACCTGGTGTCCAAGAGAAGGAACTTAAAATGAGATATGATGTAAGTAAAGTTGTAGTTCGATGCTAAGAACACAGAAAGAGATGGTTGTTTTAAGCATAATAACTTTGGGTTTCATTTTTCTTTGTAGCATGATCACTTGGTTGCACTTGAACGAAGTTAACTAAGGAAAGAAAGGCGTTCCTTCAGACATCATGGAATGGTCTCTCTTTGGATAAATTGATTTTTTCAGATATGGCCAACATATGATACAGGTGTTGAACACTTCATAGAAAGCATGGAAGTCAGATGATATATGCAATTGTATCAATACACACATAGAGGCATCCCCATAATTATCCAAATTTGTGATTTGTCAGTCTGCACTCCTCTACACTTTAAGTCGATAATCGCACTGGCGAAAGGTAATGTTCAATTCATTGATGATCAAAAGTGTGACTTGTGACCTCCTCTAGTCACAAAGGTGCATTTCAGGTTATAGTTGTTTCTTATTGCAAGTTAATTCTACAACTTGTGACTTATCAACCTTATCACATGCAACATCAATATTTCACAATTCATACCTACGACTACCTTATACATTGGACATTTCACCTACCTCCCCTTGGTTATTTATAGCCAACGCACTCTCATCCTACCATCGCACATGACCCAACCGCTCCATTCCCTCACTATACCTTCATTTTGAATTGTGTAAGGCTCACAACCAAGCCATAGGCATAGTTCACAACTTGTGTGAGGTAGTAGTGTTGTGTGTGGAGCATGATTGTTCAGAGGTCTTTGTTTTCACCCGGATGTATACCCAGGAAGTTTTGTACACCCCTCCACGTGGGGGGTGCGGGGGGGA
>APFE030215527.1:0-57457 GCA_000404065.3 Pinus taeda
GAACTTCCGGAGCCATTTTGAGGCCCTAAACGACGTTTTTTGGGGAATCCGGGGGCAACATGGGTCCATGCAATGGGCCGATGTTGTTCGTTCCAACAATGATAGTGATCGAATAGATCTTTCTAATGAGCTATTGTACGCGTCAAACGGAGATCATATGCTAAAGTTACGACCCCGGGAAGTTGATGTACCAACTTACCCCCAAACGGGGCCCACAGTTTGGCGTTTCATCTCCTAGGGTTAGGTTTTGGAATGTTAAGGGTTATTCATTGTTTCTCAACAATAAATAGGCCTTCGAGCCTCATTGTAACATAGTTCAGAGACATGTAGCCATCACATCTCTTCTCAGAGATAAGCTACCATCGCCCTAGCTAGTTTATTTCCATTTCTGATTGTAAGCATATTTCAGTATTTTCCATTAATGAAATGAAGCATTATTTCCGCTGCATATTTGTGCATATGGTTACCTCTGTAATTTGTTGCGTTCCAGTTTAAATTCGGATCATCAGCATCGATGGATTCTCACAGCAACAGATTATTTCACGAAATGGATCGAAGCAATTTCCACCAGACAAGCTACAGATGCAGTAATTATTTCATTCCTTGAAAATAACATTTTGTCTCGCTTTGCTTGCCCGAATAAGTTAATCACTGATAACGCAGTAGCTTTCAAATAAAAAAGGATAGCAGAGTTTTGTCATAAATATCACATCGTTTTGGGTCACTCAACTGCCTATCATCTGCAAGGCAATGGATTGGCCGAATCTTCTAACAAATCTTTAGTCAATATCATCAAGAAGCTGCTGGAAATCAACAAGAAGAGCTGGCATAAGAAGTTGGTCAATGCACTTTGGGTAGATCGGGTCAGTCAGAAGAAATCCATTGGTATGCCCCCCTTTGAGCTTGTGTACGAAGTTGATACATTGTTTCCTACCTCTCTCACAACCCTGGTAGTCAAACTTCTACAGGAATCCGGCAGTGAAGATGATCATATGCAGAGAAGATTGAATCAAATGGTCCATTTGCAGCAGACCAGAGAATAAGTTTTCCAAAACACGTCCAAGTTGTAGGAGAAGATTAAGAAAATTTATGACAAAAAAGCAAAGGCAGAAAAATTTCAGTTAGATGATGTGGTGTTGAAGTGGGATGCAAGGAATGAGGAAAAGGGTAAGCACGGTAAGTTCGTGAATCTCTGGAAAGGTCCCTTTAATATTGCATCATATCAGGGTTAGAATGCCTTTCTTCTGAAGGAAATGAATGGGGAAGATTTTCTAGGAGGGCCGATCAATGGTCGGCTGCTCAAGGGTACCATTTCTGAGTTGTTGATGATGCTTTCATTGTCACTGTAAATACCATTTTATTTCTGTTTTGGTTAGAGGTTATCAAGTCAGTCTTCGAGGCATTTCAAGATCAATTTTGAGTCAGTTTTTTGGTCATTTTGGTTACATAATTGAGTCGGTTTGAGTCAAGTTTAAGTCAATAAATGAGTCAGAGGCTTGCAATGTTTGTCAAAATAATGACTCCATAGCCCAATGGATGAAGGCACTGTCTAGCTCTTCCATAGATCTGTTGTTCTTGGCACCTCCAAGGAGCTACCATTCCCCATTGGAGCCAACGTTAGAGTCGGTCTTGTCAGTCCTCCATCAGAGATCAAAAATCTTTTTGCATTTCATTTTTAGGTGTCTCGCTCCATCCACTCAGCTGCATTCCACTAGGGGCATGCCATAATCTGACGGAAGGGTCTTGTCAGTCATTACCCCTCATGTCTTGCACCTGCTGGCTTAGTTCTTTTCATCAATGTTTAGTAAAGTCCATGACAATCAATGTTTGATCTTTTAATGGACAAGAGTCATTTCAGTCATTAGCTCTAGGGATTAGTAAATTTGGTCTTCAACAATGTCCAATAAAGCCATGCAGGCCAGAGGGAGGCCCTTACAAAGTTGTGATTCAAAGATTTTCATCGTCATGTTGACAGATTACGACTGTTCTTCAAAACTCTGTTTTGAAGAAAAGTCAACAGTTTGTCATTTGTAATAATTTTCAAAAGTTTTCAGTTGATCTCTTCAGGCATGGTCATGGTCTCCTTTGCCAAATGCCATGTCAGCTACCCCTGCAAAAGAAAAAAGTGCCAAAATTTTCATCATTTTAGTCAAAAATCCAAAAAGGAAAAGTGAAATACAGAGTTGCATTAAATCATGGAAAAAGTGCCAAAACAAAACATTGCCAAAGTGGGTTTTGAAGAAACAAAAATCAAAACCATGACTCCAATGTCTTTATATAGATTTTCTCATAAGAATCAATGTCATTTTGCTCACCAAGGTCAAAGAGAAGTATTTCAAAGTGATTGTGAGAGCTAGCACACGTTTTGGGTGAAGTTGGAGGTGTCTTGACAGGCGCGGCGCACAGGCGGAGTGGCGCGGCGCACTGAGGGAGCGTGGCGCACTGGGCGTGACCACACAGTGTTAAATAACACGGGCGCAGCGCACTCAAACAGCGCGGCGCATACACATAAAGGCCTGATTTTGCTCAGAATTGCAACAAATTGCCTTTTAATCCCTTGAATTTGCCAGGTGGGGTCGATCTCTCAATGTTTCATTCATTTTTGTGTTACTATGATGATGGTTTATGGCTGCTTATGGTTGCAACAAAAACTCTTAAACCCTACCACTTAAAGTCATCAAAATAATTGTTGTTAGGGTTGCGAATTCATTGTGTTGATGCCAAGGTTCCTCCTCCATTTCATTTTTCCCTTCTTTCCATCGTTCCCTTCTCCCCTATTCCATTTTTCCCATTTTTCCCTATCCTAAAACGTTACTAAAATCCTATTCCCTATCCCCTCCACTCATTTTTCAAATGTAAAACCCCAAAATCCTACCTTATATAAATTTCCCAAACCCTCCTACATGTCCCTAAACACAATTTCTCCCCATAGTCCCTAATCCCTTCATATTATTCCCCTTCCTAACAGTCCCTTGTTGCATTGTTCCCCTTGGTGGAAGAATTCTATTATATTGCATTACAACACAGAGTTTCATACATCATTAAAGGGTAGTTCAACCGCAGTCCATATACAGTAGCATCTTCTCTTCAAGGAATTTGGTACAGCAGTCATGGCATCTGAGCATTCATCGAATTATGAAATGGAAACCCAAAGTGACTCATCCTCGGAAGAACAGGCTCCCCGGAAGCCTCGTAAAAGTGGCAGACATGTTAGAGAAGAGCCAACCACCCTTACAGAATTGCAGGCCTGCCCTCTTGCTATGTCGTGTTTCCAACATCTATCATGCTTCGAGTTTTGTCAAAAGGTGGCTAGTGTTCGATTTCATCATGAGTTGGCTCATCTTTTTGTGCTTCACTTACATGGAGATCACACTATCTTAGTCGGTGTCACTTTCACACTTACACCTAAATCTGTCTCATTAGCAACCGGCATACCGAACGTTGGAGAACCATGGAAAAAGAAACGAAAAATTGATCGGAAGCATTATGAGCCATACATTAAAATTGGTTTCTTGAGGCAGCTCAAAAGAGTCTTTCCATTTCGATATCTGAAAGATGAATATGCTCCACTAATGAAGCTAATCATGAAATATTTCAGTTGTGAGGGACGGTTCTCTCGTTTATATGCTTATCACATCAGGTTGCTCATGCATTTTACCAGGGTACGGATGATGAACATCCCATATTTCATTTTCCGGAAAATAGAGAGGATGAACACCTTTATGCAACACAAAACCCCTCAGCAGCAACTTAACAACGTTTATCATTTTGCTCTTATTAAGATTTTGGTGGTTCATGAGCTTGTATTACAGGGCATTACCTGGGATGATTTCATCTCCCGTGACCTCTTCAGCACTTCACAGGGATTATCAGAGGTAAAACATGAGATAGGTGGTCCTTCTCATTAGTATGAGCGCCATGGGATTGCTAGTGTGCCGGTATTCATCACATATCAGAGGGGCGTTAGAAATTTGTTCGCAGCAGCAAAGCGAGTGTTATCTCCACCCGAGTTGGAAGGGGCCTCACTTCCGACATCAGCAACACAGGTACAAGACAGAGGCAAGGAGCCAGTGCATGACGAGGGGCCATCAGGTGAACGAGAGACCGACTTCATTCTCATTCATGATGATGATACAGATGTGGAGAGTGCCAAACTTAGAAGGATCATCCAGGAGTAGCAAACAGAGATCAAAGCCTTGTCTATCAATTTGGAGAGGGCTAAGTGGATTATCAGATACATGGAGCAGAGGAATAAATAGCTGGAAGACCAGCAAGAGATCATGGAGCTGTAAAACATCTGTGAGAATCGTTGATCCGCCCAATAGAGGAGGATTGAGCTCACTCCACTAGAGCAAGAGATTAATGATGACCGAGAGTCTTGGCTCGAGCAGATCAACATCCACCTTGAGAGACTTCTAGAAAATGACGACCAGGACAAAGCATTATTGAGGCATATGGTTTATCATTACAGGGCACGCAATATGAGTTCAAAAGCTCGGATAAGGAATTTGAAGGTGAAATTGAGGAAGGCAACAAAAAGACAAAAGAGGAAAAAAGAGCAAGATCAGCTCTGAATCTTGGCCAAAGCCTCTTTGGCCCACCATGACACTTCATAGAGCTCCAGCCCAAATTTAAAAAAATTTGGGGCATTCTTGGTCTTTTGACAAATTTTAGTACAAAAAGAGGGTTTTTCTCCTTGTGTCGCGCCACGTGGCGCGCGCTTATGCTAGGGAGCTCTAAATTGAAAAACAAATATATTTTTGGATTTGGCATGAAAAATTATGATTTCTAGTGCATGGTCAAGAATTTTGGGCAAGTTTTGAGTCCTCAAGAGGTCAAAAACACTCACCAAATGACCTTTATGCCCCTATTTTGACACAGAGGAAGCAGTCTTGGGAGATTGAGGTGTTGGAGAGGCAAATGGGCACCAAATTCTGAAATTCCACTTGGGTTGGAAAGTAGACTGGTAGGGCTTTCC
Source organism: Pinus taeda (assembly GCA_000404065.3). Lineage (NCBI taxonomy): Eukaryota > Viridiplantae > Streptophyta > Pinopsida > Pinales > Pinaceae > Pinus > Pinus taeda. Next base: position 4,979 of record APFE030215527.1, read on the forward strand.
AACAAGCAACTTGGGCTCAATTTGGACTTCATTAAGAACCTCAAAACCACCTCCAAAGTGGCGCGACGCATATATCTTTTGGCGCGGCGCACAGAGACCCAAAGGCCAAAATCACTTCTGCTCCGTGAGAATTCGATTTGCAATTTTCTCCAAGTGGGCCCATTCATTAACAATACATTTTTCCCGAAACCAAAGGCAAAGTTTAAAAAAAAATTCATTAAAGGTTGGCTTCTATCCAAGTGGCAAAAGGAAGGCGAGCAGTCACTCAAAAAATCTACGCTACAGTTTTGTTATTTTTGTAACGCTGCACCTGTCACTAATGGTTGGCTTTTCATTTCCAGTTTTTAATGATTGAAAAAACTCCCCAACTTTTGGTCGATCCATTTCCTAATGGAAGAGTCTATTTATTTTATGAAAAACCATTTGTAAAGGGTTGGTTGGAATTTATGGGAAACGGTGGGAGAGAAACTCAGTTACTCACTATACATTTTGACAGAGAATTAATGAAAGGTTGTGGCTCTGGTTCATGAGATTCCTGTGGTGTGAGTTTAGAAAATGTATTTTCTTTCTGTTTCATATGTATTTCATTATGTTTCACAGTTCATTCATATTCATTTCCAGTGAAAGTTTCTAAGTAAGAGAAGGTAGAATTCAGTTTACTGCTCTGCCTTTGGGAAAGTTTTCACGTTCTATTTTTTTCTTCTATTGAAAAGGATTCATGTATTTATGCCCTTTTCACCATCTTAAACAATCTTTCCATTTCACATTATTTCAAATCTAATTTCTAGGCTTTCTACCTGTCTTGCCTCACGAAATAATCTGTGCCTTTGAGTTAAATTCTCTGCTCATGCTATTCTTTGGTCCCATACTGCCAGAAAACTCAGTCATTTATCAAAATACTTCTTTCATATTTATTTACCTAGCCTAAAATCAATATTCATTGTAAGTCATCTCAGACCATATTGTTTATTTCTTCATTGAGCGTGACAAGGAGAGAGCCCTCTCCTGTTCCGGTAGGGCTAGTTACCAGACTGAGCATGGTTTGTGGTTACCCTGAATTTTGCCTTCTTTCAGCCTAAGGCAGATTTAGGTGCTAACAAACCACCCACTCTCATTTTAAAACCCATATTGGGAAATTGGTTCCATTATCCCCAGTCGGATCCACCACTTTAAGAAGAAAAGGATTTGTCTTAAGGTCCAGACTGGGTGGTTATCCCCCATGTTGGAGCAGCAAAAATCTGAGGCCTCAACACTATCCCAAACAATGTGAGGTATAATTGGGGCCACATATAGAGGATATGCCTTGAATTTTGGCAGGTTTGACACCATCAATAGGACATGAGTATCCTTGGGTTACGACCCAGCCCAATTTATCAAGCCCCTTCCTTTGTATGTTTATTTTGCATGTATTTAGTCTAACTATGATTTTTCTACAAATCTTGTTTATGAAAAAAGCATTGTCCTTGTAGGTTGATAAGTGAGCTCCTTATTGAAGCTAAAAATTTGTACCCTGTGATGATAAGCACCAACAATATTTTTACTTTATACCACAAGTAGTTCCCATTCACTATCATTTTGTTTTTTGCAGTTAGTGATTTGATATTTGCTTAATCATCTTGTTTTTATCAGTTAAACATGTACTTTTCTTGCAAGTAGAATACATTGGTTAATAGAGTGTATTAGCATCATTTTTCATGCATTAGAATTACCTCCCTCATCTCCTTTCCCTTCATTATTCCTCATTTATGCAAATTGGCTATATGTTGAAAACTGCCTCACCAAGCTACAGGAAAATTCTAATTTTGTTTCTTCCCTACACAAGTTAGTGCATTTAGTGGGGATAATCTTGATAATGTATCTTGCACCCTTATATATCCTTCAACCACCTTTATCCCTCTTCAAACTTCTCCTATATCCCATAAGGTTTCTCTTGGATGCTTTCCTGTAGCAAAATAGGGCATCCTACAGCAATCTTGTAGTAGCACACAGACTTCCCTAAACTACTTCCACAATTGCATACAAAGTTTGTCCTTCATTTATCATCACTCCATAAAGTCATTTAAACCTTGAAGATGGATTTGAGAATACTAGAAAATCCCCAGGAACTTCGCTTTCATAGTTGTAGTATCGTTTTCGCAACTAGGTTATATTTCATTTGTTATTTGTTAGATAGAATGAGAGTGATTGACCTTCAACATTCTTGAGAATTTGTCATGTCTTCTTGCAAGTATAATAGAATTGACTTTAGTCATGTCTTTTCCTACAATAGAATATGTTTATTTTCTAAAAAATAGATTAGGGTTTCATTCTGCCATTTACTTTCTACAAAATAGATTAGGATTTCATTATGTCAATTACTTTCTGCAAAATATATTAGGGTTTCATTTTGTCATTTACTTTATGTGAAATATATTAGGATTTCTTTCTATCATTTACTTTCATGCAATTAAATTGGAGTTTCCTTTATGTCATTTAGTTCCCTACAATAGAATAGGTTCTATTTTAGTCATTCCTTTTATTGTGAAGTTAAGATAGGTTTGTTTTTCATCTATTGAATCTTTCAAGTACTTTCCCTGTAGCATAACGGTCTTTGTGCATATTCATTCACTTCATTGCATCAGATTAGCCTAAGTACAATATTGTTTGTTTTACATATAGCATGCATACCTCAAAGTTTGTATGAACTTTAGATTGATAATTAAAGTTGGTAGCCTTGGGAGTTGCATCATTCTTGTTGTAATATTGGGGCTCATCACTTTTTGGTGTCATTGTAGGTGAGGTGTCAAAGTGGGTACTATTTTTCTGATTTAAATTGGTTCTTCTCATTTCATTTCCTATACCTCTAATGAGCATAAACTTAAATTGTTTCCTTCTACCCTCAAGGATGAAACCTTGCATTGGTTCATGAGTTTGGAAGGAGGAAACATCATTACATGGGCTCTAATGTAGCAAGAATTCAACACAAAGTACAAATATTGTTGCAAGGAAAGGAACACAAAAGAATAAATCTTCAGAATAACTCAAGGGCCAGATGAATCGCTAAAGGACTTTGTAGGAAGAGTTTAGTTAAGTTACAAGAGAGCTAACTACACCCATGATCCACAATCAATGAAGCTATCTTTACTATGAAGGGTTAGAGAATAGTTCATGGTGACCCTCAACATGTTGTCCAATGGACACATTTACCAGCTCAATTTTGAGGGCACTAAAATAGTGTTTAAAAATCACTCTAGAGTTTTAAGGAAAAGAGGTAGATCCATCCAAGGTTTGGTAATTCCTTCACCTTCTACTTCTGCCATCAAGAATGAAATAGGTGCTATGTTAGAGTATTTTAAAAGTGAAATTTTACAGAATTTTTCCCTACATATGGGCACAATGTAGATTAACATAAAAAAGAGGAAGCAGAGAGGGAATTAGCCATATTTTTCACTAGATGTAGCAAGAGGCACTGTAGAAAAGAGTTCCCATTAAATGTAATAGAAATATGATATGTTTGTGAAGAAAACCATTCAACTAAGAAGTTTCCATATATTCCAGGTCTGAAAGAAATGTATCAAGGATTATAAGGAGGCATGGAGCAACTTTGCTTCGTCAACCAAAGGAGGTCGCACAAGGCTGTAGTCCATATCAACAAGATATACAAGGTATACACCATCATCCTTATTTAAATAAAATTCATATATACTTTTTAAGTACTGGCATCCTTTAAACAACTCACTATGGTCCATGCCTTCTCCTTGGCCCTATCCTCCTCAACCTATCATTCCTCCTTTCCAACCCTACCAGCACCAACCTCCTCAATAGGGTAATTCACCACAAGGATGGAGGCCTCAGCCAACCTAACCACTTACCTTAATTCCTCCTCCTCCTCAACGTTATCTACCCCAAAACAATCCACTTAGTAACCCCAAATTCCTGATCAACCCTATTTGAACCCAAACAATATGTAGGCCCCACAAGTCTATAGTGGAGAGACCTCTTATCCTACCTACACTATAGAAATCCAAAAAATCGATCTCAGATCCAAGAAGGTGCTTCCTAATACTCACCCACCTTCTCCAACAGATGATCTTAAAGAAGAGAAGGAAGAAAGCACTCATCATGCCAACAAAGCTCCTTATCCTAAAAGGTTGAACTAGCTTAAACCACACACCCTAGAAGAAGTTGAAATTTTGGGAGAACTAAAAAATGTGTGTCAAAATTCCTAATTCTAAAATTCACGAATATGTTATTAGTTTTGACACACATATCTTTTATTAATGAGTTTAAGTCTTTTTTCGTTGTATTTCTATGTTTCTATTTATATTTGTATTCATTTTTTCCTTCATAAAATCCAGATAAAAAAGAATGGGAAATGGAGAGTCTGCATTGATTACAAAGAGCTTAATTTTACCTCTTCCTCTATGCATTGATAGTACTTTTTAAGCTAATATGAATTCATAAGAGAGGTTTAAAGCTTTTCATTACTAAGCCTTACATGGTTGTGCTTTTGCAGGTGATGCTGGAGTTGGTGATTTGACTGTTGGAATTTTGATGTCACTACTGGAATTCCTCCTAATGGTCTTGAAATGGTTGGTGGTGAATATGTAAGCTTTAGTAGTCTCTTCATTTCCTTTGGAAGCATTTTGTATTTTTTAATCGTTGATGGAATTTTCCTAGTCCATATTTTCATAGTATTGGTGTTGTAGATGACCTAATGTTGCTACTTACTAATGATTAAGGGTCTTGTAACAACCTACAAGAAACCCTATAGTTTATCAGACTTATTTTCTATGCCTCCTGAAGTGTTGTGGTCTTGAAAGTCCTTTGACACGCATATCTTTTAGTTAATGAGTTGAAGTTTTGTTTCATTTTATCTTTGTGTTTCTATTTATTTTCGTATTCATTTTTTTCCTTCATAAAATCCAAATAAAAAAGAAAGGGAAATGGAGAGTTTGCATTGATTACAAAGAGTTTAATAAGGCTACAAAGAAAGCTCACTTTCTTTTAATTTTTATTAACCAATTTTTGGATGCTCTTGCAGGAAAGAAGTTATTTTCATCTCTGAATGGTTTTAGTGGGTACAATCAGATCCAAATCCATCTTAAAGAATAGGTTAAGACTACTTTCACATTCCCATGGGGAACCTTTTCCTATAGGGTGTGTTAGGTTCCTATACAATAGGAGTCATAATTTTGAATGACTAAGGTTAAGCCTTGTAATATTGTAAATACATTTTCTTTCTGCAAATGTTTTCCATATTAAAGAATTAAAAAATGTAAAAAGGGTATGTCCTAAAAGAATAATCAAAGGAAAAAAAGAATAAGAAAAGGTCAAAAAATGAAAATATATGAACCCCAAAAACCAAAAGAGACCATGAAAGTGTGCAAGTCAAAATGCCAATACTATTTACTTGTATGCATGATAATGATTGTGTGCAGCTTGTTATTCATGCCACGGTCTATGGTAATCAAACTGTTTAATTTTGATTATACCATGCTTTGAATTTTATGTTTATAGTTAGAGAATAAAATCTGACCAAATAGTTTAACCTTGGTAGATCATTAGGTAGGTAGAGAAAATAAAAGGAGCTCATCAGTTTAATCTGAGCCCTTGGATGATATAAGATTAGAATTATATAGTGTGCTTTGTAAAAGAAAATGATTTGATAAGAGTTTTCTAGCCTAAATGCACCCAAATAAAATGAAGAAAAAATGGTAGGATGAGTACTCTTTTGTTTTGTTAAATGAAGTAAGAAAAAACACTCTAATAATAATAAGAGAAGATTGTGTTAATAAGAAAATTTAAAAAGTATCTCACAAATAGTTATTATCATGAGAAGAACCTTATTAACCTAATTGCCCTATATTCTTCAACAAAGAGGCCTCATGGAGGATGTAAGGCACACCCTTGAAGGTTGAAGGTGGGGCTTCATACCTTCAGAGTGCACTCATGTGCTTAAGGAATCTAGGAGGGTGCATGGCGCATAGGGTAAGGTTGAAACATTGAGCTTTGGGTCTTCATGGTGTTCCAGTGTGATCAAGGAGGGCACACTTCTTCAAGTCGAAGGAGTGTGCTAAAGGAAGACGTAGTCATTTTTAGAGGGTGTCGTTCAAAACAAGGAAGGGGAATCAAGCTTGATGAGTGCACTTAATGCTCTTGGGGGGTGTAGGGTGCACTCTCGAACAATGAATGATTCCCCATCAAGGATCTAGAGTGTGCTCATGCACTTTTGGCCTTAATGGGATCACTTTGAAACTGAAATTAGTCTAAGTATGGATGATAGGGCAAGGGGTGAACATGATGAGCTCAGACATAGAATCACATGCAACACATACCAACTCATCAAGGAAACTTAGATGGGTAAGTAGTAGAAAGGTTGCAAAAGTATCAAGTGATTATACAAAAGCACTTATGTCATGTTTAAATGCATCTTTCAAATGTGCATAAGCAATAAACAAAGCAAAGATAGTGGTTCAAAACTTGGTTTATTTAACATCCCTCATTCATTTCACCCCTTTACTTACTAATTTACCATAAATAAGTTCTAGTACTTAAATCCTACAAGTCAAAGAGGCTCAAAGCATTTCTCTGACTTTTGGAGGGACTGGACCCTTGGCTTGATGACTTATGGACAGCAAGTGCTAGAATCCCCTTTATAAAAAGTCATCCCCCTTCATTTTTCCTCATTTCCCTAAAAGAACCCCCTTTTCCTAAGGTTAAACTCTATTTACCTAGGAAAAGTAAACCACCCCCATGTAAATCCTATTTCACTGAAAAACCCCCAAAAACGTTTTATCCTAAGTATAAAGCGAAGTACAAAAATAATACACTTTACCCTTTTATTTAAGGAATATTCACTCTGCCCATCACATTTCATATTAATTTCTAATTTTATTATATAATCCCCAAAATTCCATTATCCCATATTAATTAATTTCTTTATATAAATAACCCAATCCCTTAGTTTTTATAAAAACCATATAAATCACCCCTATCCTGACAAAAGTTATTAATCCCATGATTAAGCCCTGCCCGATCACCTAACCTAGGATTAATTCCTAAACTAAACCCATATTGCTGTGATTGAAACCCCTGGGCCCCCCCTCAAATCTCATTCATTTCCTCCGCACATCTTCTCCACATGACTATTGTTTGATCATCGCCCCCCTCATCCAATGTCCTACATCCATATCAGCCAAACCTGATCGTCGACCTTTACCCGCCCGATAAGGTGGTTTTTCCCAACCCCCTGAATGCTACGTGTCACACTATAAAGTGCATCAAAAAACCCCTCCTATAAACCACCCTCATCACAAAAGCGGTGCGACAACCCTCCAATACCGCTTCTCCACTTAACCGAATAAACTGCCAATTGTTCATTTGTAAATGAACTCTCCAAAAAACCATTGTTTTCTATAAAAGGCCGAAGATCCCTCTTTTCACCCTTTTCACTCATTTTCCCTAAAAAACTGAGAAAACCTTTTTGACTCCTGCCAATGCCGAATTGACCAACAGAGCTCCAAATTCACTCGAAAAGATGTTGTAGACAGCCCAACTGACCTCCTAGTCTATACCTCAACCATAAAAACCTCTGCAGCTTCCTCAAACCATCAATTTGAAGCCAATTTGCCCAAATTCTAGGTATTTCATCACAGAATACCACTCCCAGTTCAAATTTGGAAACAGTTAGTCTATTCAATATGTTCATTAAGTCAAATTAATTGAGAAATACCTTAAGTTTAAAAACACCTATGACCAAAACCCTTTGAAATTTCCCAATTTCCATTTTAAACCTTTGAACAAACCCCCAACACCTAATTCAAATCCACAAGAACTGAATAATGGCTACCCCTGTTGCCATGGATGTTTGACCTGTGACAACTCCACATTTGCACCTAGACCACCTTCCCCTGGCTGACAAGGACTTCCAAATAAAAGATACCAGTGCATCAAAGCTCCTGCTCAAAGTTCATTTCTTGAGCAGAGACAACTACCTAAACCATTCAGATGACATTGGCCTCTAGGAGTCCAATTTGCCTAGATATCAGTTGCCCCAAGTGCATGTCTTCCCAATAATTTTCCACATGTGCTATGCTTGCTATGTCCGTAGTCACAGAGATATCACGTCTCATCACCAGAAGGTTTTGTTTACCATCACTGCTGAATCCATAAATGAAATGTTATATTTTCAACCAGGACCCAATATAACCCCACTCTCAATTGGGGATCTGATAGACCAATATACCAAGTTAAATCCATCCAGATTGGCCCAGTTACTCCAAACCTTCATTGTAGAAGAAAAACATATTCCTAAAGGTCCCCCTCCATATATGTCAACCATTTTATCTACAAGGGGCAAACAGATTGTGACCATGATATCATGCATTTAGGCTACACTACAAGTGAATACATTGATGAGCTTATACTTTCCTTCATGTCCATTTATATCCTATGATAGCCTCCTGCTGTTTTGTACAACTATGTTGAGTTTATAGTTGATAGGATGCATGAGCAGTTTACTAGAATGAGCAATGAAAGAGTGTTTAAATACTCCTCTGTCCTCTATCATATGTTCCTGTATTACCAACTAGACAGATTTCCTTTCACTCTCCAGAAGCTTGATACCAAGGGTTAGCCCAGGTCTGTCACTTTTTGGACCCCATTATTCCACAAATTTGGATCACCATACACTTATTCAGATTTCATAGACTCTTTTGTACATCCAATTATGGCCATGCTTACAGGAAATCCTCCACCTAGGATAAGTTTAGAAATAAAAAGGGTCCTCCAATTGTCCAAGCAAACCAAAGTGGGAGACTGGTATCTTTACCAAAACCACACAGAGATAAGGATTTATGGGTGCCAGCTTTCACCATATAAACTACCCAAATACCTCCCCATGAGGTTATTTTCTTTGGAATATTATAGGCAAATAATGAACTCGGATGAAGTAAATTTTGTTTCAACCAAGAAGAAAACCTAGTTCACAGTCAAAGATCAATTGGGCCCCTTCATCTACAATTCTAGAGAGGCGGGGAAGGAAGCAAACCAAATTTTACAGAAAATTAAGTTCCAATAGAGTGTAGAGATATGGCCCTCAAGGATTCATGACCAGACTTAGGAAAAAGGCCAAATTGGAGCCTTACATTCATCACCCCATACCTGAAATAAAAGCCTATGCCAATCTATCTAAGAGATTGGAGAACACCCTTATAGATAGAGATAGTACAAAGGTAGACATCGAGAATACCTTAATTGATTTAGAGAGGCAACTTGATGAGAGCTCATTTCTGCAGGTACCAGGACAGCAAGAAGCCACCATGAGTACCCCTCTTATCATGCAGACTCCTCAGAATGAGGAGAAAAATCCAAAAGGAAACAAAGAGGGAGCTTCCACTTCAGGAATGGACACCTCTAATCTACAGCAGGAAACAAGTCATAGCAAGAGGCAAAGGGACAATCCTGCCTCTGAATAGGAGTATACAGAAGAATTAGCACAGGTAACCAACATAGAGGTAGACATAAGCAGGCCCACAACTCCCTCTAGAGACATACAAGAGCCATCCACATCGCAGACTCAGATGTTGGAAAGGCAGCTAAGTGTGGAAGTGTCTTCATTCAGTAGGCTTGCTGACAAGGACCAAGACATAAAGGACATGTATAAAGAAATTAGAATGAGGAATGAGAAGCTCAAAGCTCAGACTTATGCACAATATCTGAAACTCACTCCCACAAATCAAACAAGACTGATGTCATCTTTTGACATGAAGGAGGGAAAACTTGAAATGTCTTTTATCAAACCTATAGCACAACAGCCCAAGACATCCTCAAATTTCAAGAGGGTTGACTTCGAAGTATTGGCATAAATAGGCTGGAGAGATGATATACTCCACCTTAATAGGTAAAGCCATAGCTTCCCATCAGCTACAAAACTCATGAAACAACATTTCGGCATAGTTTCAGTTCGAGAATGCCTCCTCACAAGCTAAGGATATGAGGATTAAGTCTTTGGAAGACTTACTTATTGAGTTGGGACATGATCCCAAAGATATAAAGGCTACCGAGCAGCTCATAAATAAGAAGAACGAGGATATTGTTGCACTGAAGAAGCAATTGAAGATACCTCAGCTACAACATCCTCAAACACTTGAAGTCTTAGAGAGCCAAACCAGACATGAATAGTTGATGGACTTGGTCCTAAAACTTAATGATCAACTAAGAGAGATAGATAAAGAATTGGATAGCTTGATCCAATTAAAACAAACTGACATTTCCACAACTTTTACATATGTCGTCCCTACAGTATCTACTGCAGTCCCTTCCACACCGGCAACTTCACTAGCACCTACCGCTCCACCTGCTACATCATTGCCATTTACAACAGATTCTACGACAGCAGGTGCATCAAGAGAAAAAGTAGCAAAGTTAGTTAGAGCAATGGAAGAGATGTCAAATCAGGCTACAAAAATGAATAGACTGAAGGAAAAGGTGACAAGTTTAGAGATTGACTACAAACTTGCCCAAATTATGTAAAAGGAAGAGGCACAAAAGGCCAACAGAATGAGTGAAATAGTCAAAGCTATGGAGAAATACTTGACATTGGAGAAACCACTTGGGCAAGCCAAGGAACTGTTATGGGCCAATCTCATTGACTTCATCAAGGATATTTGGCCATCTATTCAAGTTATTTTTTAGAAGACAATACTGATAAAGATAGCTACATTAGCTATTTAGAAAGTCAAGGAGGAGTTGGGAGACATGCCTGAGGATGCCAATAGACTCATCCACTTCCTTAATACCAAAAACAGGTATGACCTTCATGAGATAGATATAGAAGACAGGACTAAAACCATTTTGGAAATAAGGAAGGTCCTTTCTAAAAGAAACATAATGCTGAACTTAGAAGAAAAGTGCCACAACATGCAAGTAGCCACTGATAGATTCATGGCTAAATTTCAGATGTTGAGGGAGAAAGGATTGCCCAATCCATTGGTCATTAGTGAAAAACTTATGACACAGCTAGACTATGATAATAGACTCAGGGAGTTGGCTAAAGAAAAAGATAGCACTTCATCTATAAAATCATTGCCAATTCGTAAATTTTTGTATAATACATTTGAGAACTTGTTTTTTCTCCAGCATTAGATAAAACACTTGTTCATCACCAAGCCCAATTTTTCCAAATATATTGAGGCTAATGATATATATAGGCGGATGATGAACATCAAATTACCTAAGGTAAAATTGTGGGAAAAGATGATTGATTTACTGTGAGAATTTTACAATAAAAAAGTTACTGCACAGTAAAAGTAGAACAGCCAGGTAAACAGATGAAAACAAGTCAGCATGCCAAAGTGTACCAGTGTCAAAGAGTATCATGTGAAAGATAAAAGTAAAAGAATATTCCAGCGTAAAAGACCACAATAACAAGCCAGCATAAAGGGCTACAAATCCAACCATAAAATCCAGCAGTACCACAATAAAAGGGACAACATGAAACAGCTCAATAGTTGTCTCTATCTTCCTGCAAGAAGATATTTTGTATTTCCTAGATTAAATCTCAAGTTTGTTTTGAGATATTTTGTAATAATTTTTGTATAAATACTTTACCATTCGAAGTATGTAGGGTGGATTCTTAAACATTTCTATAGACATTTTTATCAAAATACTGTAAGCTATTGTATCACTGATTCGACCATCAAGCTGGATTAATGAGTAAAGACAAGATATTTCACTGGATTCATGTGTAGAGTGAAGTGTAGACAAGTATTTTCTCTTATGTTGTTATCTTTCTTAAAGTTTTTCCACCATCTTTGTTGTATATCTGAAATCTGAATGCTATAATATGGAATGATATCTCGAATTTGCTTCATTGCACTCTGTTTTAACTATTATTCATTTTAATGTTTTCTGCTAATTATCTAAGTTAAGGAATTCTTGATTGCCCCTTAGTTTAGGTAGTCTCCCTGTAATCTATAGAAAAGTATTCTATATTCCCTTTGTTCATGATTACCCTATATTCCTCATTTTAGTCCTACTCTGAGAATTCTTAAGTGCTCTCTCACCCTGGTTAAGATCATTTCACCCATATGGCCCAAAGACCTACACTTTACTCTGCTAGCATGCCCTTTGAACACTCCCTTTAGTGAGTTAATTCCAGTTATGTTGCCCGTCTTTGACTCCATAGTCCAATGGTACAAATACATCATTCTATTCATCTGTTTTAAGGATTCCACCATCCAACCTTCAATACAAATCAAAACCCCCTGAACCTTCAGAACTAGCCTAAAATCCTAGCACAAAGATAAATCATATAGAGAGAGCCCTCTCTGAGCCATAGGTTGGATAGAGCCTATGCTTAAAAGTTGGTTTGTGGTTAACGCAATCCTTTCCTTCTTCTGAAAACTTCTAGGGAAAAGTTCTGAGTGATAACATAGTGGCAACCACACTGTGGATTTCGTATCCTTAGTCTTAATAAAGCTTTAAGAAAATCCTAAACCTTCATGTTAAGCCTCTTAAAGTCATTTGTTAGAAGTTCTCTTGAAAAATTCACAAAAAAAAATTAAAAATTTTGAAATTCTAGCTTCTAGGAAGACTCATTTTACTGGGGCTAATCCAGACCCAAATCCTACCCCAGTAGTTGATAATCCCAACCTAATTTCAAGAAAATACAGAAAAGAAGAAAGTTCAGTTTGCCAGACACCTTTAGTTAAAGCTAATTCATGTCCTAAAGAGTGGTTATTTTTAGAAATTCCCTTTGATGTGCCCTTTGAACAATCATTATTTAGAACAAAATCTGAAAATGCACTCAGTGAAAATGTTCTAAACCCTAACTTTATCACAGACCTTGAAGTTCAACATGCCAACAAATCGATGAGTACATTCTGAAATCTCAACAATCATCCATTAATACTTCCACAGCCCTTGAGCTTTCTAAACAATTATACATTACTTTGAATTCACAATTGTTCCCTTCAACTTCATCAATAACACCTTCTGAATTCCATTCTTCACCACCATTTGTACCTACTCTTCCTCACCAACCAATAATCTCCCATTCATCACCTACTAATCTTGGTTATTCGTCCACTCTTCATCCACATCTTAACCCCTCCTAGCCTACAGCCATGGAAAATAGATATGCTCCTCTTGTTTTACCTCCCAACTTGGTGCTATGCCAGTAGACTACCAAAGTAAAATTGTTCAATTTAATGGCATAGAACATTACACTGCTCAGCAACATGTCAACAAGATAACAGATTACTTTGAGTTGCATGAGATTGACACAGTAATGTTCAAATGAGACTCTGATCCCAGACTTTAGCTAGTGGTGTTAGGAAATGGTTTAGAGCATTGCTTGTTAATAGTATTGATAGTTTAGAAGCATTCCATCAGGAAATTTTGAACAGATGGGAAAAGAAAAAGAACCCCCTACAAATCCTTTTAGAATACGAAAATATTAGAAGGGGCCCTAATGAAGCTATTCAAGATTACTGCACTAGATTTAATAGTATATATAATGCCATCCCAGTTAATCTTAGACCCCCAACTAACTTAGCATTAATAAAGTTCCCCGATGGTTTTGACACATATATGGCATAGCAACTTAGGAAAAGAAACCCCCCAACATTAGAAGAAATGCAAAGTGTAGCTGTTAGTGTTGAAGCTAATTTGTTAGCTAAAAGGGCTAGAGTTAGGAATGAAAAAAGAGGAACTGCTAAGGATGAAGCTTCACCATCTGACGTTAAAATAGACAATTCAGCCAAAAGTATGGAAAGACTAATGGATAGAATAGATAACATAGAAAATAAGCCCCAATGGGATAACCAACAAGCACCTCCAGTTAGAAACCCAAATTTTAGAAAAAACCAAAATAAAAAAGACCTCCTTTTCAAGAAAATTATGCAGAAACATCCCATCCTAAAGACCCAGAACAAGACACACAAACTAACCTAATGGGGATAAATGATGAGGACACTATTTTTCTCACCCAAGATGAGCAGGAACTGCATATGTTGCAACAATTAAAAATCCAATCTAGAGAGTCATTTGATTACAAACATGGATATGATTCTGCCATTTTTGAAGTACATAATTAGTATAATATAAGAAGCAGAAAGAATGTTGATGTCCCTGACCAAACCAAGAAAATAATACAAAATCAACCTAAGAAAATAAAAGAAGCCCCTGTTTCAAAGATCCTCCAAATTCTCCCTAGGCAGAACCCAAATCCTTCTGGTCCCGCCATTATAGATATAACCTCTGATCAACCATCCACCCCAATTCAGGATATAGAAATGAATAGGCTGAAGGAAAAGGTGGCAAGTTTAGATATTGACTACAAACTTTCCCAAATTACACAAAAGGAAGAGGCACAAAAGGCCAACATAATGAGTGAAAGAGTCAAATCTATGGAGAAAGACTTGACACTGGAGAAACCCCTTGGGCAAGGCAAGGAACTGTGGCCAATATCATTGACTCCGTCAAGGATATTTGGCCATCTATTCAAGTTATTTTTTAGTAGATGGAACTGATAAAGATAGCTACAGTAGCTATTCAAAAAGTCAAGGAGGATTTGGGAGACATGTCGGAGGATGCCAATAGACTCATCCACTTCCTTAACAACAAAAACAAGTATGAGCTTCATGATCTAGATATAGAAGACAAGACTGAAACCATTTTGGAAATAAGGAAGGTCCTTTCTAAAAGAAACCTAATGCTAAACTTAGAAGAAAAGTGCCACAACATGCAGGTAGCCATTGATAGATTCATGGATAAATTCTAGATTTTGAGGGAGAAAGGATTGCCCAATCCATTGGTCATTAATGACAAACTTATGACACAGCTAGACTATGATAATAGACTCAGGCAGTTGGCTAAAGAACAAGCTAGCACTTCATCCATAAAAGCACTTCCAACAGGAAAAGTTTTGTATAATACATTTGAGAACTTGTTTTTTCTCTAGCATGAGATAAAACACTTGTTCATCACCAAGCCCAATTTTGCCAAATATACTGAGGTTGATGAGATATATAGGTGGATGATGAATGTCAAATTACCTGAGGTAGAATGGTGGGAAATGATGGCTGATTTACTGTGAGAAATTTACAGTAAAAAAGTTAAAGCACAATAAAAGTAGAACAGCTAGGTAAACAGATGAAAATAGGTCAGCATGCCAAAGTGTATCAGTGTCAAAGAGTATCAGGTGAAATATAAAAGTCAAAGAAGATTCCAGCATAAAATACCACAACAACAAGCCAGCATAAAGGGATACAAATCCAACCATAAAAGCTAGCAGTACCACAATAAAAGGGACAACATGAAACAGTTCAATAGCTATCTCTATCTTCCTGTAAGAAGATATTTTTTATTTCCTAGATTAAATCTCAAGTTTGTTTTGAGATAGTTTGTAATAATTTTTGTATAAATACTTCACCATTCGAAGTATGTAGGATGGATTCTTAGACATTTCTATAGACCTTTTTGATCAAAAGATGGTAAGCTATTGTATCATTAATTGGACCATCAAGCTGGATTAATGAGTAAAGATGATGCAGGGCTGGCTAGCCTGCAAACCAGGATCTTTTAAAAGTTGTGCATATTAAATGCATTTCCTCCATTATCCTAATAAATTAAATCTTTGTGGTTAAAACTGAAGTAATTTCACTGGATCTATATTCATAAATAGTTTCAATGGCTATGTGAGCTCGGAATTTTATCAACAGTTATGACGCCATACTATCAACAGTTATGAAGCCATACATGCTCGCTCCTCTTTCTCTGTGCAGACACACTACGCCTGCGCCGCCTCAACCCACAATGCAGACACACTATGCTGCCCTCGGTTCTGCTCAGCCTCAACACACAAATCTGAAAGCCAACGTTGTTAATTCAACCATATACAGCAATCAATATGCCATTGAGCCTTTATATGCACAGTCAAAATAATAAAGGACCTCACGTGCTCCTTCCAAACAACTTGACAGCGCTCCTCTGCTCCGGAAAACACTGTTCAAACTTGCAACCCCGCACTCCTGCTTTCCCTTTGTGCACAGGCAGCATAATTTTCTTCATGGTCACTCAGCAAACTGAACATGCACCATAATTCTCAACGAACCAGGTTCGTTTCAATTAATTCGCGCCATACATAGAACGCCTCCTCACAATAATTCAAGGCACTAGTTTTTAAATTGAAAAGTTGCGATTCCATTCCATTCTATCTACTGTTCACACATAGTGTATTTAATCCACAACAATGCATTAAGCTCTGAATAGTAAATTCGTTCCAGTATTTCAATACATAAACAAGAAATTCAACCGAGAAATAAAAAGGCCATTTCATTTATTTACCACATGCATATAGTTCAATAGGAAATCACTTCTTCATGACAATGCTGAGAGGAAATTATAATAATACTTCTCTGGCACACTCCTCCCTCTGATGAGCTGAGATCTTGCTGCCACTTTTATTTATAATAATAATGGATACATAGATCAGGTCTTATCTCCTAGAAAAAGTATGATTTTTCCCTTTTTACACAATGATATAAAGCTGGAAGCTTTATTCCCTATCTTTATCCTAATTTTGACTGGAAAAACATAGAAATTCTATCCTCATTCTTTTTCTAACTATTCACTCATATTCTTTTTCTAAATAAAAGAATATTTACAACAAAATATCAAAAATTATCACACCCCTTCTTTATTCTATATTTACAAATGAAAACGGGCTTGATGCTCCTGCATCAAAAGACAATATATTTCACCGGATTCATGTGCAAAGCGAAGTGCGGACAAGTATTTTCTCTTGTGTTGTTATCTTTTGTAAATTTTTTCCACCATATTTGTTGTATATATGAAATATAAATGCTATAATATGGAATGATATCTCAGAATTTGCTTCATTGCACTCTATTTTAACTATTGTGCATTTTAATGTTTTCTGCTAATTATCTAAGTTAAGGAATTCTCTATTGCTCCTTAGTTTAGGTAGTCTCCCTGTAATCTATATCAAAGGATTCTTAATTGCCCTTTGTTCATGATTACCCTATGTTCCTCATTTTAATCTCGGTCTGAGAATTCTTAAGTGCTCTCTCACCCTGGTTAAGATCATTTCACCCATCTGGCCCAAGGATCTGCACTTTACTCTACTAGCTTTCCCTTTGAACACTCCCTTTAGTGAGTTAATTCCAGTTCTGCTGCCCTTCTTTGACTCCATAGCCCAATGGTCCAAATACATCATTCTATTCATCTGTTTTAAGGATTCCACCATCCAACCTTCAATACAAATCAAAACCCCATGAACCTTCAGAAATAGCCTAAAATCCCAGCAAACAAAGCTAAATCATATAGAGAGATCCCTCTTTGAGCTATAGGTTGGCTAGAGCCTATGCTTAAAAGTTGGTTTGTGGTTACCTCGGTCCTTTCCTTCTTCTGAAAACTTCTAGGGAAAAGTTCTGAGTGATAACAGGGTCCTTCCTTTCAGCTTGTACAATGCTCTTGCCACTTTCTAAAGGGCATTATTGAGTATTTTTTTTGATCTTGTACATCACTCGGTGGAGAGTTATATGGATGACTCACACCGTATGGAGATTATGTCCACAAATCCCTCTCTAACTTGTGCAATGTTTTGAAAATATGCATTGAAATTAACCTCTCTTTAAGTACAAAAAAGTGTCAAGACTTTATGAATGCGGGAATTGTCCTAGGCCACTTCCTTTCTAAGGAATGGATTCAGGTTGACCCTAATAAGATTGAAATTATTAGAAGGGTTCCTACTCCATAAAAACAAAAGGATGTTAGAAGATTCCTAGGACTAACTGGATATTGTAGGAGATTTTTCAAATATTTCAATAAATTTTCTTCGCCTTTGTTTGGTTTACTAACAAAAGACTCGCAACAATCGGGTGAGCCTGGCCCACCATATTTGATTTTGTAGAATCGCATATGGGGTTTTTTTGTTTCTTCGATCTCGGTATAATTAGTGATGCTTCATACCATTTGTAAGGTACAATAGCCTATTGAATGAAAGCAAATAGGTATGTATGAAATAGGCGACGGATTGTCATTCAATGTGAGATTGAGTGAGTGATTTGTGAATTCCCCTTCCTTTTTTTTATTCGAGGAGTTTGAACATAGTGGAAGTTGTCTGAAATAACTACTAGGGCTATAGGGTATAACTTGTTGGCATTATAGATGAGTGATTGAGTTATTAGGTGGTTTTGGGTGCTCCCACCTACCACAGATAATGGTGTAATCTAGTATGGAATTGAAATCTGTAATTCCAGAGTTCAGAAGGCCACAAGTGCAAAAAACTTGGCAAGTAGAAGAAGGGAATACCTAAAGAAGCAAGGAATAAGTAATCACCATATTGGTTTATAAGGGAGGAAAAATAAATGAGCTAAAAAGGTAGGGTATTAAGGGGGCAAGGAAAGGACTAGCCTACCCTCTTATGTAACACAGTTGAGAATTATTCTTTGGTTTATGAGGTAAGAATTTTAATGACTCCCTGGTATGGGAGGTCAATATGATAATGATTCATTTATTAAGGAATTCAATGCTTCATGAGACTCCCTAGTTTCTGATTTAAGTATTCGGGTTACTCCCTTCTCGATAAGGTAAGTCTTCCTCAATCTCAAGATTTGGAATGGGTATAAACCCATTCCTTTGAGTTTATAGCAACTGTGGTGACCTTTTCCTTGTGGAAGTGGAAGTTCAATAGCACCCGAAAGGGCATTCTCTATTTTCCATTTGTGTTTCTTATCCAAAACTCACTAATTTGACTATTGAATGACCTACTTACATATGTTTTCCATAACCTGAACAATGAGCTTATTCCTTTGTTGTTCCATCCTTTATCCTCTTTTTAACCAGTCCATACTCACCTTCATCCTATCAATATTAGTCTGGTAGTAGATTGTATCTCAATCCCTTGTTAGTTGTAGTGTTATCCTTCCAATCATTCCATTACATGCCTTAATAGCATAGGAGTCTCAATATGGGTAGACTATCTTGGTTGGAGGGTTGTATCTATCTAATGTTTCATGGATAGTGAGGAAGCACCAGTGGAAATGATGGAATTATATACATATTTCTTTGATAAATATTTGAAATAATTCAGTTCAGATTCATTTGGTGCATTATTGATTCATCTCAAGTAAAGGTTGACAATTGCACTAGTTCTTAAGGGCCCAAATTAGGTCTTTCCGTTCTACATTCACAAAGATTAATTTGACAAAGAAGTGGAGGTAGATTTTGGGTAGTTGGAAGGTAAGTTGTCTTATGTTATCATTTCATTAGTAAAAAAAATTCCAAGGTTGAACTCAATTATACAGTCACTGAAAAAGATATTTTTTATTTGGTACATTCTTTGAATGAATTTAGACATCACATTATAGGGTATCAATATTTTGTGCACGCTGATCATGTATCCATTAAGTATTTAATGAATAAGCTTGATGTTAATGCTCAAATTATTAAATGATTATTCTTGTTACAACAATTTGATCTAACCATTATTTGCAAGCCAATGGAAGAAAATGTTGTTGCATATTTCTTCTCTAGCCTACTAACCCTATTTGCAAAGAATGAAGATGCGGTAGCTGATTATCCCCCAGATGAGAACATATTTGCCATATCATTGTTATCACCTTGGTTTTTTGGTATAGTAAACTTCTTATTTGTTGGCTAGTTTCCTCCTAATCTGCCTTCTAAAGAAAAGAACAAAATTGTCATAAAATATATATAAAAAAAAATATAAAAATATATATAAAAAAAAAAAAAACCCTTATACCTGGATTAGGGGAAACCTTTTCATATTGGGGCTTGATAATATCTTAAGGATATGTGCAAAGGAATATTATGCCTTTGATATCCTCTCAACATGTCATAAAGGACCCTATGGGGGGAATTGTTTCTACTAAGGGGACAACCTTCAAGATTATTTAGGTAGGTTACTATTGGCCTACCTTGCACCAATATGCCAGAAGGCACTACACTCAATGTGATGAGTGTCATAGGATGGGGATGCCTACCCAAAGGGATAAGATGCCACTACAACCTCAAGTGAATTTCTGGCCATTTGAGAAGTAGGGCATGGATATAATTATGCCCATTGACCCCCCATTCTGGATAGGAAAAGTACATCATTATATGCACAGATTATCTAACAAAGCAGGATGAAGTGAAATAATTCAAGGAAGCAACAGAGAAAAGTGGCAAAATTCTTAAGGGAGAACATTTTGTATAAATTTGGTTTCCCAAGGGAAATAGTCATTAACCAAGGAATTCAATTCACTTTGAACTTGATAGAGGGGATAATGAGGCAACATCTATAGACATAGGAATTCACCCCATGTTTCCCTCAGGAAAATAGCCAAGTGGAAGTGACCAATAGAGGACTAGAAGGTATCTTCACTAAGGTTGTTAACAACAACAATAATTATTGGGAATACATGCTTGTTGAGGCCACTTGGGCTTACAATACTACATGGAAGAACACCACTAGATTCACCCCCTTTGAGTTGGTCTACAGTAAGAAAGCCCTATTGTCCATTGAATTTGAGTATAACACTAAGAATGGAAATGATACTTGATTTAGACATCACAAAATCTTAGGTAGAGAGGCTGCATAAGTTAACTTCCCTTGATGAACTCAGCCTACAGGCTCTTATGCATAATGAAGTGGTTCAATTACAACGAAAGATTTGGCATGACAAGCACATCAGGGCTAGAACCTTTGAGGAGGGTGATCGGGCCCTCTTATATGATTCCAGGTTCAAGGACTTCAAAGGGAGACTCATGACTAGATGGTTGGGTTCTTACCTAGTGGATAAATGCCATGATAAAGGATCCCTATAATGATTACATTATAGGGTTATAACCATTATGGAGAAATGCAATGATAACCTATAACCAGAAGAAAACATCACTTTTGGTCAATGGTTATAGGTTGAAGTTCTATAGGAATCCCTTGTCAAATGCAAAATTTACCAACTCAAAACAGCATAGAATTGAATGTGATTGAGAGCCTTAAAGCTCCCAATCCATTCAGCCCCTCATGAATCAAGAAAAAAGAGAAAAAAAGAAAAAGAAAAAACCTTGGGTGAAAATCTCTATGACGCACTTTAGATAGGCACTTGAGGTAGGCTCTTAGGCTAAAAACCTCCCTAAGGCAGCTAATGAGCCTAAAGAAAAAAACAAAACAAAAAAGATCGCCAAGTGAAAACCTCCCTTGAGGTACCTAGGGCATACCTAATTAAGTTGAAAACCTCCCTTGAGGTAGTCTATAGGTCTTATAATGAAAAAAATAAGAAAAGAGAAAAAAGAGAAAAAGGAACAAGAAGAAAGAGAAAGATGAAAGGCACCTATATTTCATTTATTCTAACAATATTGTAGGTGTAATAGGATTCCAATAGTTTTCAAAGAAGGTTAGGATCAAGGCCTCAAAACTCACCTTCAAGACCTTCAATCAGCCAATCTGCATCCATTCCACTTAGTTCCTCACATTTTCCAATCTTCTTTTGTCATTTCCAAGTCCTTCTCAAACGTTTCTACCAGTGTCCTAGAATTTTATAGGAAAGTCCTTATATTGCTACAAGAAGTTGTCAAGCATATGAAGGAGGAGTAGATTTGAATTTTTTAACCTGAGGGTGAGAGTGGAAGCCTATGGAAGCCCTAACCACCTATTCACTCAATCATCTTTCAGTGTTTCACCATTTTCTGCCTCACCATCCATCAAAAACTCAATCCTCCACCTCTTTCTCACCCATTACCATTAAAGCAAGACTCACCAACCACCACTAGCAATTTCACCATGAATTATCAAAAAAACTTAAGGCCACACAAAGAGAGAATTATGACGTTGAGGGGCCTATGTGGCTACTATAAGAAGACACGCAATCCTGTAGTAACCTACATAAACCCTACAATATTGAATTTGCAGCACTAGTATAAGGAATTTGAAGACCAAATCACTTTAGAAGGCTTAGAAAATAAGTCTGAGAAACTACAAGGTTTCCTATAGGTAGTTACAAAACCCTTAATCATTAGGAAGTAGCAACATCAGGTTAGCTACAACACCAATACTCTGAAAACCTGGACTAGGAAAATTCCATCAACAATAAAAAACTACAAAACGCCTCCAAAGGAAATGAAGATACTACTAAAACTTACATATTACACCACCAACCATTTCAGGACCATCAGGAGGAATTCCAGCTGTCACATCAAAATTCCAATAGTCAAATCGCCAACTCTAGCATCACCTGCAAAAGCACAACCAAGTAAGGCCCATATATGCAAAGCTCTAAACCTCTCTTACGAACTCATATTAGATTAAAAAGTATTATCAATGCATAGAGGAAGAGGTTTTATGGGCCAATTTTGGTTTATTAGTCTCGACCTCCTTTAGTAGTGAACTTCAGCCATCTCCTACATCAACCACACATGTGGAGGAAAAAGGTAAATGTGGAAGATGAAACTCAAAGAAGTAGGCCAACATGCCTACTCATCACAAAGTGTGGTGTGCGAAGGTGGTAGGTGGAGGCCAGCTCACACAACGTGATGATCCCATCCACTCAACCACCAACCACATAAGTTGGACCCCTTAGCCTCATGTTGCATATAAAAGTATATTTTAAAGCCAAGAGAGGCCCTTCATTGCCACTAGAAGACGAGTTAGCTGAGATACCTCTGTCAGAGACCACTACAGGAAAGTTATAGGATCTACACACCTCTTCTACAAGGAAGCTATAGGGTTCTACAAGAAGCCTGATTTTTGACATTATTGACATCCAAACCTAAGGAATTGAGGACAACCATTAGGAAAGGGGTAAATACAAATTCTCTTTGTTAGCAATTGCTATTAGTTGGTCTACAGTAAGAAATCCCTATTGTCCATTGAATTTGAGTATAACACTAAGAATGGAAATGATACTTGATTTAGACATCACAAAAGCTTAGGTAGAGAGTCTGCATAAGTTAAATTCCCTTGATGAACTCAGCCTACAAGCTCTTATGCATAATGAAGTGGTTCAATTACAATGAAAGATTTGGCATGACAAGCACATCAGGGCTAGAACCTTCTAGGAGGGTGATTGGGCCCTCTTATATGATTCCAGGTTCAAGGACTTTAAAGGGAGACTCATGACTAGATGGTTGGGTCCTTACCTAGTGGATAAATGCCATGATAAAGGCTCCCTGTAATGATTACATTATAGGGTTATAACGATTATGGAGAAATACCATGATAACCTATAACCAAAAGAAAACATCACTTTTGGTCAATGGTTATAGGTTGAAGTTTTATAGGAAGCCCTTGTCAAATGCAAAATTTACCAACTCAAAACAGCATAGAGTTGAATGTGATTGAGAGCCTTAAAGCTCCCAATCCATTCAACCCCTAATGAAGCAAGAAAAAAGAGAAAAAAAAAAAAAGAAAAAACCTCAGGTGAAAACATCAGGTGAAAACCTCTATGAGGCATTTGAGGTAGGCACTTGAGGTAGGCTCTTAGGCTAAAAACCTAGCTAAGGCAGCTAATGAGCCTAAAGAAAAAAACAAAACAAAAAAAATCGCCAAGTGAAAACCTCCCTTGAGGTACCTAGGGCATACCTAATTAAGTTGCAAACCTCCCTTGAGGTAGTCTATAGGTCTTATAATGAAAAAAATAAGAAAAGAGAAAAAAGAGAAAAAGGAAAAAGAAGAAAGAGAAAGATGAAAGGCACCTATATTTCATTTATTCTAACAATATTGTAGGTGCAATAGGATTCCAATAGCTGTCAAAGAAGGTTAGGACCAAGGCCTCAAAACTCACCTTCAAGACCTTGAATCAGCCAATCTGCATCCATTCCACTTAGTTCCTCACATTTTCCAATCTTCTTTTGTCATTTCCAAGTCCTTCTCAAACGTTTCTACCAGTGTCCTGGAATTTTATAGGAAAGTCCTTATATTGCTACAATAAGTTGTCAAGCATATGAAGGAGGAGTAGATTTGAATTTTTTAACCTGAGGGTGAGAGTGGAAGCCTATGGAAGCCCTAAGCACCTATCCACTCAATCATCTTTCAGTTTTTCACCATTTTCTACCTCACCATCCATCAAAAACTCAATCCTCCACCTCTTTTTCACCCATTACCATGAAAGGAAGACTCACCAACCACCACTAGCAATTTCACCATGAATTATCAAAAAAACTTAAGGCCACACAAAGAGAGAATTATGACATTGAGGGGCCTATGTGGCTACTATAGGAAGACACGGAATCCTATAGTAACCTACATAAACCCTACAATATTGAATTTGTAGCACTAGTATAAGGACTTTGAAGACCAAATCACTTTAGAAGGCTTAGAAAATAAGTCTGAGAAACTACAAGGTTTCCTATAGGTAGTTACAAAATCCTTAATCATTAGGAAGTAGCAACATCAGGTTAGCTACAACACCAATACTCTGAAAACCTGGACTAGGAAAATTCCATCAGCAATAAAAAACTACAAAACGCCTCCAAAGGAAATGAAGATACTACTAAAACTTACATATTACACCACCAACCATTTCAGGACCATCAGGAGGAATTCCAGTAGTCACATCAAAATTCCAATAGTCAAATCGCCAGCTCTAGCATCACCTGCAAAAGCACAACCAAGTAAGGCCCATATATGCAAAGCTCTAAACCTCTCTTACGAACTCATATTAGATTAAAAGGTATTATCAATGCATAGAGGAAGAGGTTTCATGGGCCAATTTTGGTTTATTAGTCTCGACCTCCTTTAGTAGTGAACTTCAGTCATCTCCTACATCAACCACACATGTGGAGGAAAAAGGTAAATGTGGAAGATGAAACTCAAAGAAGTAGGCCAACATGCCTACTCATCACAAAGTGTGGTGTGCGAAGGTGGTAGGTGGAGGCCAGCTCACACAACATGATGATCCCATCCACTCAACCACCAACCACATAAGTTGGACCCCTAAGCCTCATGTTGCATAGAAAAGTATATTTTAAAGCCAAGAGAGGCCCTTCATTGCCACTAGAAGACGAGTTAGCTGAGATACCTCTGTCAGAGACCACTACAGGAAAGTTATAGGATCTACACACCTCTTCTACAAGGAAGCTATAGGGTTCTACAGGAAGCCTGATTTTTGACATTATTGACATCCAAACCTAAGGAATTGAGGACAACCATTAGGAAAGGGGTAAATACAAATTCTCTTTGTTAGCAATTGCTATTAGTTGGTCTACAGTAAGAAATCCCTGTTGCCCATTGAATTTGAGTATAACACTAAGAATGGAAATGATACCTGATTTAGACATCACAAAAGCTTAGGTAGAGAGTCTGCATAAGTTAAATTCCCTTGATGAACTCAGCCTACAAGCTCTTATGCATAATGAAGTGGTTCAATTACAATGAAAGATTTGGCATGACAAGCACATCAGGGCTAGAACCTTCTAGGAGGGTGATTGGGCCCTCTTATATGATTCCAGGTTCAAGGACTTCAAAGGGATACTCATGACTAGATGGTTGGGTCCTTACCTAGTGGATAAATGTCATGATAAAGGCTCCCTGTAATGATTACATTATAGGGTTATAACCATTATGGAGAAATGCCATGATAACCTATAACCAGAAGAAAACATCACTTTTGGTCAATGGTTATAGGTTGAAGTTTTATTGGAAGCCCTTGTCAAATGCAAAATTTACCAACTCAAAACAGCATAGAGTTGAATGTGATTGACAGCCTTAAAGCTCCCAATCCATTCAACCCCTGATGAAGCAAGAAAAAAGAGAAAAAAAAAGAAGAAAAAACCTCAGGTGAAAACCTCTATGAGGCATTTGAGGTAGGCTCTTGAGGTAGGCTCTTAGGCTAAAAACCTAGCTAAGGCAGCTAATGAGCCTAAAGAAAAAAAAAAGATCTCCAAATGAAAACCTCCCTTGAGGCACCTAGGGAATACCTAATTAAGTTGCAAACCTCCCTTGAGGTAGTCCATAGGTCTTATAATGAAAAAATAAGAAAAGAGAAAAAGGAACAAAAAGAAAGAGAAAGATGAAAGGCACCTATGTTTCATTTATTCTAACAATATTGTAGGTGCAATAGGATTCCAATAGCAATCAAAGAAGGTTAGGATCAAGGCCTCAAAACTCACCTTCAAGACATTCAATTAGCCAATATGCATCCATTCCACTCATTTCCTCACATTTTCCAATCTTATTTTGTCATTTCCAAGTCCTTCTCAAACGTTTCTACCAGTGTCCTAGAATTTTATAGGAAATTCCTTGTATTGCTACAAGAAGTTGTCAAGCATATGAAGGAGGAGTAGATTTGAATTTTTTAACCTGAGGGTGAGAGAGGAAGCCTATGGAAGCCCTAAGCACCTATCCACTCAATCATCTTTTAGTTTTTCACCATTTTCTACCTCACCATCCATCAAAAACTCAATCCTCCACCTATTTTTTACCCATTACCATTAAAGGAAGACTCACCAACCACCACTAGCAATAAAAAAAAATTAAGGCCACACAAAGAGAGAATTATGACATTGAGGGGCCTATGTGGCTACTACAAGAAGACACGCAATCCTATAGTAACCTACATAAACCCTACAAGATTGAATTTGCAACACTAGTATAAGGACTTTGAAGACCAAATCACTTCAGGTGGCTTAGAAAATAAGTCTGAGAAACTACAGGGTTTCCTGTAGGTAGTTACAAAACCCTTAATCATTAGGAAGTAGAAACATCAGGTTAGCTACAACACCAATACTCTGAAAACTTGGACTAGGAAAATTCCATCAGTGATAAAAAACTACAAAACGCCTCCAAAGGAAATGAAGAGACTACTAAAGCTTACATATTACACCACCAACCATTTCAGGACCATCAGGAGGAATTCCAACAGTCACATCAAAATTCCAACAGTCAAATCACCAATTCTAGCATCACCTGCAAAAGCACAACCAGGTAAGACCCATATATGCAAAGCTCTAAACCTCTCTTATGAACTCATATTAGATTAAAAAGTATTATCAATGCATAGAGGAAGAGGTTTTATGGGCCAATTTTGGTTTATTAGTCTCGACCTCCTTTAGTAGTGAACTTCATTCATCTCCTACATCAACCACACATGTGGAGGAAAAAACTCAAAGAAGTGGGCCAACATGCCTACTCATCACAAAGTGTGGTGTGCGAACGTGGTAGGTGGAGGCCAGCTCACACAACGTGATGATCCCATCCACTCAACCACCAACCACATAAGTTGGACCCCTAAGCCTCATGTTACATAAAAAAGTATATTTTAAAGCCAAGAGAGGCCCTTCATTGCCACTAGAAGACGAGTTAGCTGAGATACCTCTGTCAGAGACCACTACAAGAAAGTTATATGATCTACACACCTCTTCTACAAGGAAGCTATAGGGTTCTACAGGCAGCCTGATTTTTTACATTATTGACATCCAAACCTAAGGAATTGAGGGAAACCATCAAGAAAGGGGTAAATACAAATTCTCTTTGCTATCAATTGGTGTAAGGACTTGAAGAACCCTTTAAATTCTTAGAAGCATATCCTATAGTTGCCACAACTTTAATTTCATTCAAGAAGAAGTGTAGAGTATTTTTGTGATGAGCATGATAAGATAAAGAAATGAAAGTGTGTCTAGCTACATTTTGATTTTTTCTCTCTCTTTAGCATTATAAAAAGACTATACATTTTGTTTATGTCTCAATAACCTCAATTGCAGAGGAAATTTCAGAATATCATAGCAAAGAAGGGAAATTCCTTGTCCCTCTCTAGTAAAAATTGTATTGAGACCATGGGGGGAGGTTTCGAAGATAGGGAACCCATAGAACCCTCTAGAATTCATCAGCACCCTGATGTAATATCACCAGTGGTTAGGGATTTTTCTTTAAATTCAGGGGCTTTGATGATGAAATCACCCAAAATTTTCCTTGAACCTTTAG
Source organism: Pinus taeda (assembly GCA_000404065.3). NCBI lineage: Eukaryota > Viridiplantae > Streptophyta > Pinopsida > Pinales > Pinaceae > Pinus > Pinus taeda. Next base: position 32,910 of record APFE030215527.1, read on the forward strand.
TAACAAGGGGTACATGATTCCTTCACCATAGTAAGAGGCCTCATCATTCACTTAAATGAGGAAATTTTCAACAGCGTCATCACGCTTCCCATGGGGGTGAGGTGGAGAAAAGAGGAAAGAACTAAGGCCATCACAACAAAGAAAAATTTCTTCCCTCAAGACGAACAGCCCATAGAGAAAAATAATGGTGTAAGAAGGGAGATTGTGCCCTATCATTTGGATGAATTATCCTACCATTTCCTAAAATATATCTCATGTGAAGGGAGACTCAGTATTGTTTATGCATACCAATTCAGGATACATTATTAACTCAGGTTTCAAATGAATTTTCCTATCCTAGAAAATTTGAGCATCTCTCATTTCCTTCTTCATTAAATTAGGAAATCAGCCAAATGGTCAAAGGAGGGAAGCATCAGTACATAGCACACCATGGGCTAATAAAATTGATAGTCATGGATGCTTTATAAGGTCTCGTAAACCTTGTGCCTTGGGTTGATTTTTTAAATATGGATAGAGAGGCTTTCTTAGAGACCCAAGCACAAGACCAGCTAGGACTTGAAGGAGCAACAATAGAGGGAGAATTTGAGGGAGAGGAAGCTAAAATTAAATAAGAGGAATCAAAAGGAAAACCAAAAGAAGAAGAAGAGAACACTGAGACACAAATTCAGACAGAAATAGAAACGAAAGTGCCTAAAGAGGAGCTAGCCAAGCCTGGTGTAACATACATAGAATGACAGAAGACCCAAGAGGCCAATGAAACATCATCCATGCCAGCAAAGAATAGAAGAATAGAGGAGAAGGAAAGCACTCCATAAGGGAACATAGAGGAGGAAATTGTTTCCACCTTGGTAACATTGAGTACCCCAACCAAACCAAAGGGAAGGAGACCAAGGCAAGCCCCCAAGTACTTCATAAGGAGATAAAGAAATAGGATAAGGTAGGGGAAGCCTCAGCCACCCTCTCCAACTACCATCAATATTGAAGAATAAGTCAGCCATCAAGAGGAGTAATTCAAGAAGGACAAGAAGTAATCAGATAAATAGCCTCCATGAAAATAAAAGGAAAACAACCATAGATCCCACAGAAAAGATTGAGTACCAAGGGAACCAATATCCCAAAACTATCCATAAAGCTACGGGAAAGACCTATAAAGCTATAGGAAGGATATATAGAGCTACAAGAAGGGTGTGTAAATATATAGGAATAATTTGCAGAGCTACATGAGGAAACAAAGAAGCTACAAGAAGGATTTGTAGAGCTACAGGAAGAAATGAAGGAACTACAGGAAGGTATTGTGAAACTACAGGAACAAACTATGCAACTATAGGAAAAGATAAAATAGCTACAAGAAGGCACTATGGAGCTATAGGAATAAAATCTTGACTTATAGGATCTAGATCCCCAACTAGACCTTAGATCTTACTATGCCTAAACCGAGGCAGGAAAGATACTCCCTACTCACCTTTCATTCCAACTTTCTTTAAGCTAGAAAAGGAGAGGGGTATAACCCACAATTGAATGCAGATTATCAAATCAAAAGGAGTTGAAGATGTGTGTATCATGGAGGATAAAATGAAGAATATGTGGGAAGAGATGGTTGATCTCAGGTTCAGGGAATTCAATATAAGAGACCACCTACAAAAGGATGATAAAACACTTAAATCCTAGCTATAGGAAAAGGAGGAACAGCTCACCACCATGGCTCGTTTGTCCATGGAATCCATACACTGTAGACATCCACAAAAAACATATTCTATATTACTTAAAGACCAATGGTGTCAATTTCATATTATAGCATTGGCCAACCAAGGCTCCCTTCCTTTCCAAGACATCAAAAAACTATTTGATTTCTATCGTAGGTGTAGACGGAAGAATTTTATATGCATAATTTAATATTTCCTTAATGAATTATTGGGACCCAAACTATCAGCTAGGAGATGTGCAATTAATGTCCTTAGCCTCCTCATTAACCTATGAAGAGACCAAGGCAAAGAAAATCAAAAGAATATTGGCTAAAGAGAAAGAAGAGCCTCAGTTGGGTTAGAGTAGAATTGCAAGCCCCTCATCTCATCGTTGCTAACCATATGCTCATAGAAAAATATCCAAATTTGGAATTTGTCTACAAAATAAAACAAGAGTAGGCAATCCTTCATTTTGAAGACTCCTTCAGATTGTTCGGAGAAGAGAGCATGTATATGTCAACGAAGGTGGCATACCTTGCCACATAGTTTGAGAATAAAGGAATAGCATTCACTAGAGAGCTTAAGGAATTCTTTGGCTAGAACACCTATGTATAAAAGAATAGTCTAGAGATTGTGAGTCAACTAGATTGGACTTAAGTTAAACCCTCCTTTATTATTGGTATTATATGATAATAAGTACTAGGAAGAGGAACACAAAGGATGGGCTAAGATTTAAAAGAATGTAGGATTTCACCCAGAAGAGGCCACCCCTTTTGAGATAGCTTGGGATGTCTGGGAGGTCACCAGGGCATTGAATGAAGTGCAACTAGTGACTAGGTTTCTAAAAGGATGAGCAACATTTTTAGTAAGGGGGTATGATGGGCCTCCAAAATAGATATAGTTGAAGGTCCATATGACCATTCTTTGGCATGTTTAAACCCCTCCTTCAAAATCTAATAATGTAGTTTTCAAGTTATCATGTGTTCCTAGGAAGGTTAGGAGATATTTTCTATATCCTATGGCCTAATGCATTAAATGTGTAGGGAATTGAAGAATTATTATGTAGACCATGTTGTAGACCAGCAGGAGAGAATCAAGGAGGATTGTTCCTTGCTATAGGCTAATCACAACTCGATTGACTCATGAATAACTACTACCTCTTTGCGGTTGCAAGTACACCAAGTGACCAAATCCACTTTTTTAGGATTTTTGGAGGGAAGCAATCCTCCCTTCAAGGAGGCTACCGCTCACCCATTTTTTGTATAAAGAAGAGCTCCTAGCAACTCAATAGGGATTCAAATTCTAAAGGAAAGATAATGATTATCAAAGAAGGAGACTTATACTTATTATTTTAGTTGGTATGTTGCATGTTTGAACACTCTTGAGGAACTTAATGAAAAGAATTATTTTATTCTTAAGCTGAGTTGCTTCAAGGGACCTAAGTCTCCTTGGGTTTGTGCCCAACCTAGGTGCTCAAGCCCCTTCCTTTCTACATTTTTTTCCATGCATTTAGTCTAATTTTGATTTTTCTACAAAACTTGTTGATGAGAAAAGGATTGTCCTTGCAGGTTGATAAGTGAAATCCTTATTGAAGCTTGGTTGTGTACCTTGTGATGATAAGCACCCAAAAAAAATTCCTTTATTAAATTTGTGGTTCTCTTTCTAAATTCAACTCATCATGTTCATTATCATTTTGTTTTATGTAATTAGTGGTTCGATAGTTGATTAATCATCTTGTTTTTATCAATTGAATATGTACTTTGCTTGTAGGTGGAATACATTGGTTCATAGAGTATATTAACATATTTTTTCATGCATTAGCATCACCTTTCTCTTTACTTCTCATTTTTGCAAATTGTCTATATGTTGAAAAATACCTCACCAAGGTATAGGAAATTTCTAATTTCGTTTCTTCCCTACACAAGTTAGTTCATTGAGTGAGCCTGAGCTTAGTAATGTATTTTGCATCCTTCTATAGCCTTCCACCACTTTTATCCCTCTTCAAACCATTCCTAGATCCCATAGTATTGCTCTCGGATGCTTTCCTGTAGCAAAACATACATCCTATAGCAATCCTATAGCAATACACAGATTTCCCTAAACCACTTCGAGAATTGCATCCAATGTTTGTCCTTCATTTCTCATCACTCCACAATGTCATTTTAGCTTTGAATACAGATTTGATAAGACCATGTACCCCCTATGCACTTCACTTTCATAGTTGTAGTATCATTTCTACAACTAGGCTATGTTTCTTTTGTTATTTGTTACATAGCACGAGAGTGATTGACCTTCAACATTCTTGAGAATTCACTTTGTCTTCTTGCAAGCATAATAAAATTTACTTTAGTCGTTTCTTTTCCTGCAATAAAATAGGTTTATTTTCTGTAAAATACATTAATGTTTCATTTTTTCACTTACTTTCTACAAAATAGATTAGGATTTCATTCTCTCATCTACTTTCTGCAAAATAGGTTAAGGTTTCATTATGTCATTTACTTTCCGCAAAATAGATTAGGATTTATTATGTCATTTGCTTTCATGTAATCATATTAGGGTTTCCTTTATGTTATTTAATTCTTTGCAATAGAATAGGTTCTATTTCAGTCGTTCCTCTTCTTGCAAAGTTAAGATAGGTTTGTTTTCCATCTACTAAACCTTTCAAGTATTTTCCCTATAACATAATGGTCTGTGTGCATCTTCATTCACTTCATTGCATCACATCAACCTAAGTAGAACATTACCTATTGTACATATAGTATTGATACCTCTTTTGTACAAACTCTAGATTGATAATTAAAGTTGGTAACCTTGGGAGTTGCAAACATTCTTGTTGTAATACTGGGGCTCATCACATTCCATCCACAGACAGATGGGCAGACATAAGTAGTCAATAGCACTTTGGTGCAGCTTCTAAGGGGATACAACAAGAAGCATCCGAAGATTTGGGATGAAATTTTGGTATACATACAAGATTCATACAACAAAGCAATCCACACTTCCAGAGGAAAGTCCCCCATTTGAAACTTCTTTTGGATATTTGTTTCCTTCACCTTTGGACATTGCATATGGGAAGCAAAGAGGATTGTAATGGACCTCTTTTAACACAATTTTTTGAAGGAAATGACTAACTATTTAGAAACATAAATCCCTTACTCTTGTTCTCTTTTTCTCTAAGGAATCCTTACTTCGATAAACTATATAAGTGTCTTTTTTTCTATAATAAATAGAAAAACTTTCTGTAACAATAACTTGTCACCCATTCATTCTATCATGTCCTCTAATATTGTATTTTTGTTTCCCATTTTCTCATTATCATTTTTATTTGTATTCCCTAAACTCTTACTCATTAATAATCTCATTTTATTATATTTTATATTCTATACTAAAAAGTTTTTCCTTCTTCAAAAAATTGATCTATTAAATTTTGACTTAAGCTACATTAATACTTAGAATTTTTTTGTTGAATTTGCTCTATAAATCCTATATCCATTTAACACTTCACTAATAGACATTGTATTAAAATATTGTATAGACATTGTATTAAAATATTGTATTTTGTATGTTGCTAGATCAATTAACTAAAAATATGCTTTTGATTCCTAACATACTTGTATTTATATATAATATTTTTCTCTTTTCCTCCTACTAAGGTTATAGCACGACATTAGACATGTTAGTAATTTCAACCATAACCTTTGTTTCTTGTCAATATCTGAACTTATCATATGTCAACTATATCAAATCTATATCGTATCAGTGAACTTTGGAGTGCATTGTGTTCACCAACCTATTAATATCTACATTTCTCAAACCTTTATTTCAATGTTATATATATATCATGGTTCAAATGGTTGGAACTCGATGAAGAATGTTTATTTGAGTTCTTTAAATCGTTCCATGTGTCTATGTGTCACCTTTTTACGCTTACATGAGTATCGCTTAAACCTACCCAAATGACGGTTGTGATGCAATATTTTTGAATCAACAATTAATGACTAAACCAACCGTCTCTTGTATTTTCATTCATTCCTTTGTTTGATTTTCATTCATTAGGGTTTAGTAACACTCTTGGTATTGGATTTATCAGGTTATTTCTCTGCTGAGTGGTTTTTATGGATCCTTGACCTCGTCCATGAAAAACACTCTAAAGTTTGTCAATGAAATAATGAGTAATTTCTCATTCTAAGCACTAGATTTCCCATTTTCCACCGAGCAATATATCTCAGGTAATCTTTTGACTTAAAACCCTTGTGTAATCGTTGTACATTTATTTTTTCAAGACACATATTTTTGCATATTTAAATTATAATTGTTTGGAATTGTTTACAGCTTTCCTAGATTTAATATTCATAGGAAAATCCAGGGTATCATAGTCTTAATGTTCTGTTGAGAGGTGTACCATCCTTCAGGTAATGTACACAAAATTTCTTGTGAAAATAATTGTTTCCTATGTAATTCTTTTTGTGGTTTTTACCCATATCGTTTTTGTCCTCCTAACCTCGAGGTTAGAAATTTATTAGAGTTTTATGCAATGGGTGAGTGTATAAAACAAGGTTATTTAAATTAGGGTCTTTCTTTCGTTCTTTTTTATGCTAAAATATGTTTGGGGCCACGGCCAAAGACTTGCTTCACCTTTGTCTTTCATTCTATGGTTCGGCTTCGTCAACTTATTCTTAAATTCGAATTTTATCATGTCATATTTAAATTTAACTTTGTCATTTAGCTTTGTCATTTTATGTTTGAGTTCAAATTTTCCATTTCATACCCTAACCCTTAGGGTTATCTAGGGTATTCCTATTGTTTCTTTAAATAATTATGGCTCTCAGTATAAGCTTCAATACTCCATGTATTTGCATACTTCCTATGTTAATTTCTTTTTTAATTTTTCACAGATTTTTAAATGTTATTTCTTTATATATTTTGTAATCCGGGTAAGTACTATAGAATCTATTTTAGTAAAAAAATTAAAAAAAAAAAAAATTAACAATTTTTTGGTAACTTTTTAATGTTGCTTTGGTATATAAATATATAAATTTTAACATAATATATGTTTTTGTACATGTTTGCACATCGCAAAAAATTTTAAAAGCATTTTTACTTAGATGAAGAAACTCGAAGAATTATTCTCGCTCATGAGAGTTTATCACTTGTCGCTTAATAAGTCAGAGATAGGAGATAGAGCAATCAGAGATAGGAGATAGAGCACACAAAGAGGATTTGTGCATTGTAGTAGCCATAGGCCATAGGCCACACTTCTTTGTACTTGTAAACATTTTCTATTCAGAGAAATAGAGTAGATTGGTCTCACCTTCCAAGTGGGTTTTTCTCTTGAAAGGGTTTCTCGGGTCATATCTTGTGTTAAATGTTCCCAAATCATATCTTGTGTTAGATTTTCCTAGGTCATATCTTTTGTTAAATGTGTGTGTGAGCTTTTATTTCATTTTTCTCTATTTCTACATAATTTTAATTCGCATGAATACACTATTCGCAGTAATCTACATATCTATAAATCTAAAGAGAAATAAAACAATAATAGTGTAGATCTTGGATAACTTTAATTCGAATGAATACACTATTAACAATAATCTACATATCTATAAATCTAAAGAGAAATAAAACTATAATAGTGTAGTTCTTGGATTTTTAAGTATATTTTATAAGATATGTTGTGATGAACTGTCTAGTGGAATATCCATAACAGTTTATGAATCATACTAGGTAGATATTGTGCATCAAAATAACTTTGAATTATACAAGTGTTCTTATGGAAAAAGGGGAAGGGGACATAGAACTAATTAGAAAATTTAATCCAAGTATAGTTTAACCTCATTAAGCAAGGAGGGTGGTGTATGAAATTAAAGAACAATCATTTGAAATTAGAGAAAATTAGTTTCATGAGAGAACCTCCATGTGGCAGAAGCACAACACAAGATTCTCATCCAAGAGTTCAACTTGAGATAAAATTGGGTGTAGTTGGGAAAAAAAAATCTGAGACCTACCAATTTACTTTAGTAATGAACATGGCATAAGGAGTATAAAAGGGGGATCAAGAGATAACTAGGAGAAAAAATAGGGAGTCATGTTGGGATGAGGGAAATTATGCTTTTTAATTGAAATTTTAAATAAATAACGTAGGAGAACCTTTCTGATAGGTTGACACATGGATGGGTGAATGATCAAACTTTTATATTAATAAAAATAATTGTATTTACATGAAGTGACAAGTGTCACCTATGAAACCTCCTACACCAAAAGGAGTAATCTATGGGAGAGGGATCACTTTTTTCCCTACTGTTGGATGAATTACATAAAACTACTGTGATAGTGACTTTTGTGTCTACAGCGAGTTTGGTGTAGTGCAGGTCATTAGAGAGTGAAATTTTGAGCGAGGAGTGTTGTCCTTCACTGCTTAGTATTCTTCCTCTATTTTATAGAGGACTATTACAGCTTAGGGGTATGTGGAGAAGAAGAGTACCCAAGGAGTAGGCTGGAGATCAACCAGTTAGTTAGAAATGTTGGGTTGGGATGTGATATCCAACATATGTGTACACAGACAACAACAAGGAAGCGTAAGAACCAACAAAGCTAAGAACAAGACTCAACCCCTTGGTGCATAATATCTTGGGTTTCTATAAAGTTCTCTTACATGCTTATTTATTGTACATAATTATTAGATTGTAAAAGTGAAGGAATGATATTTGAGTTGTAAATTTATGGATTATTGATGTATGTACCTTAAAATTATAATATGGTTCTCATGTTTGATGTGCCTTGATTTGTATGTTATTCTCATATTAGATGTTGTTAATAGATGAATGTTTTTAAAAGGAAATATTTATATTATATGATTACTTGCAATACATTGACTTAGATTGTGCATCTTATTTCATAAATAAAAAATTGAGCATGGCTTCCTACATCTAAATAACTTGTTTTTGTTGTGCCTCTTATCTCGTAAATAAAAATGTGAGTATGGTTTCTTACATCTAAATAACTTGTTGATATTATCTTTTGTTAGGTATAATATAATATTTATAAAAAAAAATGTCCTAAGGAAGGTCTCTACACTTGGTATCAAAGCATTGTTACAATACTAGGACCAATGAGTCTTCATGTTCCAATTAATTAAATTGATATATAATACTACATATAAATTATTATAGTATATATATACACCAATGAGACACAAACACCATTATTATTGTTAATAGTAGATGATTTGTTGATGATATTCAAAGATGAAATATATGGATTCCTTTTCTTAGCCTCTGATTGAGGTACATCCATCTAATACTTCCAAAGTTTCATGTCAATGATGTCCTTGTAGGTTACCATGACATTAAACCTATCTCACCTTCTATTTCCATTAGTCCCACCATAAGGAGTAGAAATATGATCCCACTTTTCATAACATCTCCAAAATGCCAAATTGAAAACGGATGTCAGTATTATTTGTATTAAAATTCACCCATACAACGTTATTTTCATTCCATAGTTCATGAAGAGGCCTGATATTATCATTCAAACTATGACAATCTAAATAATCAAGATTACAATTCTACAAGTTTAAGGTTTCACGTTCCTTTTTTATTTTGTTTGCCAACATGTATTTAGACTTTCAATGGATAGTAAATACCATGAGGTACCTAAAACATGGCTAGTTGTGATGTAGAGTAGTAGGTTGTATGCAACTCCAACACATGTAGTCTTGGTCACAAACCCTATATTTCTAACAATTTAGGAATTCAAATGAAAGATTAAATATAACCTAGGAAGATACTAAATGAGAACAGTCAAATATAAGTCATTCTTTCAGCAATAAACACTTAAGTTCTATGAAGCTAATATCCAAATGGAAAACTAGGAAATGGGAAAAGTTTCTAGAATATATAAAAGTACCCACCCCTTTAAATATCTCCACGCAATTTGTTTAAGATCCATAACAAGTTCACCAGTTGTGGATATGGAGTAATAGTAATACAGAATAAATATTTTTTATGCTAATTCGTCAATGATGATTACATAAATCAATAAGTGTGTGTGAGAATGTAGTCAACTCAACTATATTAGTAATTGATTGAGGTTCAGTTCTGCATATGGAGAAACTACATTCTCTATTCAAAATTCTAATTCTTCGTTGTTGACCCACTTTCTAGGAGTAGGACCTAATCGAGTGCATAGTAGTGTTAGGCGTATCAATAGGAAACAAGAGGCATATGGTATAGGCTTGTACGTACATAAGGATCATTTTATATAGATAGGTTCTTGTCCACATAAGGAATGAGAGAAAGTACACTAACTTCAAGAAACTATTAGGTTAAGTAATTAGGTAGAGTAAATTCTCTAAGTCAAGAAGAGAAAGCCCTGTCAAAAAGATATCATTGTTGTCAAGTTTGGAAGCTATGAAACTATGTTGAAGCATATCCAATTACTAGACCACGTGCAAATAATACACTAGTCGTAATATATATATAGATCGATATAAATTCCCAAAAGCACCAAAGAATATAGTCCAGGTAGCAATCCATTCATCTAAGTGAGCCATTATTCTTGATTTCTACTCAACTTTCACATTTCAAAAGATAACAACAAATTTATTGTTGTTGTACAGTTACATTGCAAAAAAAATCATCAACCCTTGATCTATCTCCAACCAACTAGCACTTAAATGTTAAATAGTCTCCTACAATTATCTCTAGATTCAACAACATACCCTATGTCTAATCAGAGGTGATGGGTGGTAATCGACAAAAGGGTGAAATTTTCTCTAGCCATGGAAACTAATGAGTGATTGATAGTTATAGAAACATGTCCACTTTAATGAACTAACAAGTAGATGCTAAATAATAATAAATTGTGGAAGTATTCAACTCCAGATTTCACAGCTTGTGTAGTATAATTTGTCACTAGTATCAAAATTGTCACACTATGAACTTGCAGCTAACTCGATTGCGCTCCACTTGAGACTGTAGATAAACATAATGGAATAAGTCGATTGGAATTATATATCAATGGTATTTGGTAATAGGAGGTGTGATCATGAAATAATTGAAACAACTCAAAATTTCCTCATCATTTACAAGACTACAACCAGGATGAATTTTCATTCCATTCAAATCAGCTGAGAAATGAAAATTGTGATGATTTTTATCGTGAAATGGAATTATCCCTTTCATTATCATTGGAATAACCTCCTCTATAAGTGGGGGGGCATTGAACATAGCAACCAAGGAATTTTTAACATTTCATATGAGGATGAAAAATGTATTTTGTATTGTGGAACCTTATTGTTAATAATTATCTGGGTAAATAATTTTTCATGCCATTAGTGGAGTAAGCAATCGCCCTTCTAGGTGATTGAAGAGATTTTCACCTTATGGAACAAGGATAGGCATGAAGATATATGGGTTTGTACCCCCAAGGTATGGTGAGAATATGGATTTCCTAATAAGCATGTAATTACATGTGAGGCTTAATTCATGAGCTTTTCCAACTCAAAATCAAAATTTCCTTCAAATGGAAAAAAATGTGTTCCTTAGTAGTGTGTTTGTGTGTCCCTTAAGTCTTCATGGGAGAAAAGTCAACAAATGAAATTCTTCTAAATAATTGACAAAAGGTCTAATGCATCAGTGCTTCTCTAGGGTATGTCCAAACATTCATGTAAGCTCTTTCATGTTTAAGAGATTCTTAGCAAATGTGTAGGTAGGTCCAATTTGTGTTAGGCACATGCTATATTCTATTTGTTGATTCTTTATATGTTGGATAGAAGATCCATGTTAGTTATTTGCTTCAATGTGTTTCATAAATCCTTCAAATGTGAGAGTAGAAGGCTTCGTTGTGAGGGCTTGGCGTGCAATAAGCATATTTAGTTATTGTTCCAATTCTAGTATACATCAAAGGAAATGCACATGCCTAAGTGGATAGCCACAAGGTTAGAAAATTTCCTACAAGAATTTATAATATTAAGTGGATTTGACTTCATTGTGTTTTAATTCAAAGGACCTTAGTATGGAATCTTGAATTTAAAAATACCATGTTTGATTTCAGGTTCAATAACAATGATCCATTTTAGGTAATGCCTGTTGAGGGACATAAGTTTATGTTTTGTATTTGATATGAAGTAATTCAAAATAATACTTTTAATATTAATAAGGTAATCTATCCATATGTCATGTATTTTGAGAATATATATGGTTCACCTCTTTCTCCATTAAATTCATAAATAACAGTCTTGACAACATGATGGGTGGTTTCGATAGTTCTTGCAAGTTAGGGTTTCCGTTTATGTTGTAGCTATTATGGCTTAGGGTTTGTTAATGAGAGGGATGGGGGGTCTTGAGGATGTGCTATATTTTACTGTGAACCCTTATGGGAATGTTTCTATTTGATGGCACCACCTCAGCCTCCATTTATGGAACTGAAGACGACACCTATTACTTTAGACTCTAATATTTTCTCTTCCCTTCCAACTTTAGATTCAATTATGGTAGTTATGGAAGGGTTTTCCTATTCTTCTTTAGTAGTATCATTGGTGGCACAAAGAGAGGTACTTTCAAAATTAGGGGAATCATTTTTTACAAGGTTTCAGTATTTTGGTGGTTTAGTGAGCTCGGATCAACTTCTAGGCATTTTTTTGGTCCTTTCGATTTTGGAAGGGTTTTGATGGACATAGTCAGTTTATAATTTTGGATCAATCTTTGGGTATTACTTTGATGTCTTTGCAGGAAAACCCAATTCATGGATTTCCCAATGACTTGGTTCAGTATGGCACAGTGGGATGTGGTTTAGAGGCATCCCCAATTTTTTTGCAGGGATTTTCATTTAGTGGTATTCTGGGATTAGTATGCTCAATGGGAAGGAGAGGGTTTCTCTAGGGGTTTTCTTGTCATTCCAAAAATTTCAGTGGTGGAGAGATTTAGGCTTTAATTGCAGTGTGTGGATGGTTTTGTGGGAGTGGCTAGTGAAGGTGGTTAAGGTTTTGGTTACCATCCAAGCTCTGCAGGGGACATCGGTGGGGGTTTTCTGGGGGTGTAGTCAAGGTTTTTTTTTCTCGAGGAACCCCATATAGTGGAATTGGTGAAGTCATGAATAATTTATTTTTGTCATGGGTCATTTCCTACCTCATCTAGTCTTTGTTTAGGTTCCATCCCTTGTCCTATATCCCATGCCTTTGTGAGTTGTCCCTCTTGCATTCTCTCGCTCTCTAGGGCTACCTTGTCATCTTTTTATTTTGTTCCTAGATACAATCTAAGGTCAAAAACTAAATCTGATATTTCCTTGGAGGTTGTGGGTGGTTTGGGCCACCCTTCACCATCCAAATATCTTAGGAACCATTGGGGCAGGCAATCACACATTTCCAAAGAAAAATTGAAGGTCAGATAGGATGTAGTTCTTGGATAGCCAAAATCCATTGTTGGGGTGCTTAGAGAAATGAAAACCCATGGCTCTAGTTCACTATTATGTTTATTTCGTTCAATTGTAAAGGATTAGCTAGATCCTCAAAAAGACAACCTCTCAAACATTTCTTGTTTTCTGAACCTATTTATGTCATTTTTCTTCAAGAAACCCTTGGTCCTAGAGATACAACTATAAAGATTTTGGAATCTTAGGTTGTGAATTAGAGTTTCATAGCGATGGATTATAGGGGGTGTTTTGGAATTTTTGCGTTAGGTATTAATCAAAGGTCTATTAAAATGTTAAGTTTGTGGGGTGTTGAAGGGGTCTTGAGGGATTATTCCTTTGTGTTAGATTTGGGAATGGAAATCAAATTGGTGAAAATCTATGGGCCTTGCTAAGACAAGGTTACTTTTTGGGAAAGATTAATGTCCACTTCCTTTTTGAATGTTTACAATGTGGTGGCTAGTGGAAATATGAGCTTATCTCCAGGTATTTCAGAATTTTGGGGTCCAAACACCCATCTAGATCCTTAATCATATTTTCTTTCTCATCTTCTAGAGGTGCACAAAACCTATGATGTTAATTTAATAAAACTAAATCCTACATAGCATAATAGGAGATATGAATAGGCTATGATATCTCGAAGGATTGATTACTTCCTTTTAGAAAAATACATGTTGGGTAGAATCCCACCTTTTCGTTAGTGGGTAGGTCTGGGGGGTAGTTCTGATCACCACCCCATTTTCTTGGAATTAAAAGGAGATTTTAGAAAACCCAAGGCCCCTTTCAAATTTAACTCATCCTAGATGAAAGAAGAATTGTTTCTAAATCTAATGGTGGAGAATTAGACCCCATATAGCCCAAAAAGGGAAGGATCAATCCTAGATCAGTTCGAACAACCTCAAAAGGCTTAAAAGAGCCAACATTGAATGGGTGAAAGAGAAAAAGAAAAAATATTTTGGGGTACTGAAAAGGGTGGTGCAAGATCTAGAGCAATTAGAAGATCTATGAGGGGGGGTTATTCATCTAAGGAATCTAAACAAAGAATAATTCAACTTTGAGCTACCAGAAATAGAATATTAAAGGAGCGGGAGGAGACTTCGAGGTTAAAAAGGAAGGAAATATAGTTGAAGAGTGGGGATGAAAACTCAAAGTTTTTTCAGCATTTTGCTAAATTTCAGTGGGCTATAAATACTATTTAGGCACTTGAAGATCCAAAGCGGGGTCAGGAAAATAATTTTAAGGCTCTAAACAGATAGGATATAAGTCACTTCAATTCCCTATTCAAATCTCCCCAAGAAATCACTCTCATTGAAGTCATTGATTTGGTTGGTCACTTTCCACATTTTGCTAATGATGTTATTAACAATTCCCCCATGGATCCTGTCTCTAAGGAGGAATTGCAAAAGGTCTTGCATAGTTTCCAAAGGGACAAAATCCCAGTACCTAATGGTTAGTCTGTCAAATTTTTCTCTAAATATTTTGATATTCTAGGGGATGATCTCACCAAAGTTACTAAGGATTCCATACATTCAAGGTGGATGTATGATGTGTTTAACTCAATGTTTATAGCTCTGATTCCGAAGTCTAACTCCCCTCATGCTTTTGATGAATTTAGGTTGATTTCTTTATGCAACAATATATATATAATTATTGCAAAGATCATTTATAATATATTGGAGTCGATGTTGTCCCAACATATCTTAAAGGAGAAATTTTCTTTATTGGAAGGAAGGTGGGTCCACAAGGCCATCAAGGTGGCATGGGAGGGCCTCCATTTTATTAAAACTAAGAAGTTAAAAGGAATGGTGCTCAAGATCAACCTATATAAGGTGTATGATAGGGTTAGTTGGGTCTACATCAGAATGCTCCTTATGAACCTAGGTTTTGAGGTAAGATTCTTAAATTGGATTGTGTTGCATTACGTCAATCTCCTTTGGGGTGCTTAGTAGTGGTTCTGCTTCATACGTTTTTCATGTTGAGAGAGGTATGTGTCAAGTTTGGCTGCTATCTCCACTACTATTTCTTCCTATTGTGGAAGGCCTAAGTAGGTTGTTAACAGAGGTTAAGAGGAGGGGTGATTTAAAGGGTCTCACTATAACAGGATATTTTTTCATCACACATTTACTGTTCATTGATGCCATATTTCTATTCTATGATGGTTATAGGAGGTATTTAGCCTCAATCAAATCATCCTTGTCTTTATTTGAAAAAGAAACAGGTATGTTCATTAACTTGCAAAATTCCTCTTTCAATGTCATGGGGCTATCTAGAGATGAAATTACAATTTCAGCCTTTAGCTTAAACTCAATGACAGGAAGGTGGATTTGCATTGGTTGTTGCATAAGATAGAAAAAAGGCTCCAAATTTGGTGTTTTGGATGGTTGTCTCCGGCAGGTAGACTAGTGCTTATCAAATCTACCTTAGAAGCAATTCTAGTTTTTTGGATGTCATTATTGTGGATTCCAAAAGGAATCCTAAATTTTGTTCATAAAACTTCTTGTATATTTTTATGGTTGGGATCAAAGGATAGAAAAGTTTTTCCATGGTTCAAATGGAACAAAATATATCTTCCAAAGAAATGGGGTGGTGGGGCCAAAAAAATCTAGTGTTGTTTTCTAAAGCATTGGTTGTTAAGTTAGGATAGAGATTGAAATCCAAATAAAGTTTATCGACAGATGTGGTCTACAGAAAATACATCCTCCCCTTCTCCCTTGCATATTGGATCAGATCCTATTGTCTAGGAAAATCCTCTCTGCGAACAGAGACAATCCCTCTAGCTCAATGAGTGGGACTAGCAACCTACGTGACAATCTATAAGACACTTTCCTAAATTACAATAAAAATTAGAGAAGAGGAAGATGGACTACCTCGTTCTGATGCTATAATGCCCTCCTTTGTTGAAGACCTTGAATCACTTGCACCTCAAGCTCAATCCTATTGCTCACAACGTTTGAATGCCTGCACAAGAGATCAAAGACACAACAAAGCATATGAATACAAATAGCATAATCAAAAGTAATCCACTTAACAGATCAAGGAGAATTAAGATAAATGATGCATTAACACACAGATTTATGGAAAGTGAACTAGTAGTTGTATATATTAATAGAATAAAGGAGGAATCATACAACCAAGCCTTGATGTCAATAAGCTATCCTTGAGTGAATGTCCAAGTCCAAGCTCAAGCTCTCCAAGCACTCCTTCTCCAAGCCAAATGAGTAGCATGTAGGCACTATCTTAGCATAAGGGTGCAAATAGCCAAAGACCAACCATCTGGGAATGGGAAAAGATGAATATATAGCTAGGGAAAGGGATTTAGGATCCCTACAAAGATAGAAGAAGGCCCTCATCTCAAGGAGGTATCTCATAGGGATAAGACCAAAGGGCCAAGTTGAGATAAATCGACCTCATCCACACCAAACAACCTCCAAGTTGCTGTTCTAAAAGCCTCTAGATCACAAAGCTTCTTGTCTTCTTTGGGAAAAATTTTCTTTTAGGGATCATCGCAGGTATCCAAGCCAAAAATGTGCTAGCAGTGCAAGGCTAGTGAAGTGCAGCTAGCAATCAACACGGGTTGCTAATGTCAGGGAAGCGATGTTCCTCAAATTAGGGTTTTAGAGCCCTTTTATTCAGGGGAAGCTCAAGGCATTTTTCCATCAGCTTTTTAGTTATGATCTGAGATGCATATCAAGATGAGTACACAACATGATTTCTAGGTTTTGGGTTGTTGGCTTAGGGGGTCCTGACCCAAGTTTAGAGTTAGTTGCGCAAAACAACAAAACCCTACACTACTGGCCCTTTCAGCAACAACCTGCGTAGCGCATGCTACAGTTTCACCCAAAGTAGTATGGGGGGATGCTAGAACCAAGTTTCTACATCCAGAGACTAGTGTGATGGTTTCTAGTGCCTCAGATCTGCCTTCGCACAGATAGAAAACCTCTTAGGGCACATTATTGCAAATCTAATAAAATAGACTTCAGACCTTCGTGAAGGTCTACAATTAGTCCTTGTGAACCTTTAACCGTCAATTTGTCTACTTACTCACATCAAAGAGAAGTCCTAAATAAGGGTTCGTGCATATTTACTCAAGCTATTAATAAACATCAGAGTCTTTGCAAAAGTACTTATACATGCATTGCATACATCATTAATAATTATTCAAGAGAATCGTATAGCATTCAATCAATATTCCATAAAACACGTCATTCATAAATAGCATATAATATTAACAGAAATAGAGATAAACAGAACTATGCAATAATTATTCGAAAACTATTTTTATTGATCTTCAATTCAAGGTTACAGAATCAAAACTGCCCTACGCACACAACTACAGGGGTCCGCGCACTCAGTTGTGGACTCTACCTAGGCCTCTGCACACTTAGTTGTGGACTCTAGCTAGGCCTTTGTGCACTCAGTTGTAGAGCCTTTCTTCTATCGTACTCACTTCTCTTCACTCTCTGCCTTAGAATCTCTAAGACACACCTATTTATAGCCTTTTTCATACAATGCCATGGTCCACAGACCATGGGTGAATCTCAAAATCGACTCAAAATTTACATAAAACAAGGGGTTAAACCCCTTTGACTCCTAGTCATCTACATGCTCTACATCCACAAATCAGGGAGACTTTACATTATTTACACAAAATGTACCAAAACATGGGTTATCTTAACCCCAAAACTGACCCAGGGAACCCCATCCCAACAGGCCTCCAACACAAAGATCGTGAGTTGCGCTCGAGTCACTCTACTGGCACTATGATATTACTGCAAAGACCTCCCAGCTCCCCCTAGATCACTGCAACTTCAAAAGAACTCTGCGTTGTTTCCTGCTTGACTTCCTTGACCTATTTTTTTGTGGCTAGTCCTTCTACGGCTGGCCTCATCATTTTTTGTTTCTGCTACAACCCTTTAAGCTTATCCTGAATGGCAGTCATGACCTGATAAGCTTCCTCCAACCAAGTCTGCAACTTGGCCTTTAATAAGGCCTCTTTCTTCTATGCTTCCTCTACCTATGCTAGGAGCTTCTTTCCCTCATGTAATTTTGCAAGGCGTTGCGTTGGTGCTAAGGAGTGCGCAGTTGCCCTGACTTCATCATATTGTCGCTATAGCTCCCTTACCTTTGTTTTCAATGTCTGAAGGTTCAAATCCTCTTGCAAATTGGTCATGAGCTCGATAGCCTGCTCAAATAATCTCGCACAATCAATGACTGTGGTATCCAATGTATCCATGCCTTCCTTTATCGTAACTCCACACTACTCCGAGACCTCAGGGGGAATTGTGGGCTGCAACTTTAACTGCAACTCTACAATTTTCATGTTGAGATCAAACACGACTCGACCAATCTCTACTTTAGCCTCACACACACCAGCAGCTAATTTTCTGATTTTCGCTTCTGGTTGTGCATCCTCTGGGGTGTGAAGCTCAGGCACTGTCATGCATGCCTCTACTACTGTTGACTCTAGACTGGAACTACACATCTAAAGTGCCTCATTTTCCTTCAAAGCATGAGTCTTTTCAGTGAACATTTTCTCATTGTTGACTTTTTACTCACTTATGAGGTTGAAAGCACGCTACTCCCTGGTTCTCAATTCATCTTCCACCCCCATATGCAGCGCGTGGAGGGTCTCATTGGAGAGTTCTGCTACATTCAGTCCTATGTTCTTGATTGTACTTAGGATAATATGATCATCGGCGAACTCTGCACGAATGGACCCGTCAGGTAATGGTATGGTTCTGAGATATAGGGCCCTTACTAGCTCTGCTACTTGACTTATCCCATGTGTCAAGCTCGCTTGCTCCATGGTCGCTTGTCCGGTGCCTACCTATATTCTGCTTGCTTAGATCTGTAGCTCACGTAGATTCTTTTGGATGCTCCCCATCGTCTGCATGTACTGCTGCTCAAACTACTACAGCACTTCCATTGTGGTGTCCCAAATTTTATCCTTGATCTTATTGAGATTTCCCTCTATTAACACCATGGGATCACCCTATGACTTATCCAATTTCTGCTTCTTCCTTGTACCACCCTGTTGCTCCTTGATATATTTATTTAGAATAAATGGGGTGCTCTTCCCCTCATCCCCTCCACCACCTTGTCTTGAAATTTCTTCCTTTGTCTTCAGCGAAGGTGACTTGTCACCTTTTTGTGACTCACGTTGTTCCTATTCTGCTTGCTCCTTGGCAGTGCGTTCTTGCTCCACACAAGCCTTTTTTGTGACTTCCTACTTTTTCTGTGCTATTAGAGTACGTGTAGCCTGCTTAGATACCTCCTTTATTTTCTGTGCAACAGAACTTTCCGCACCTATGCTTGGTCTAGCAGCTAAGTCTGACGGGGCACGCCACTCTGTAGGCCATTTCGCTACAACCTCCTGCACATCTGTTTCTGTCACCAAATAAAGAAATCATGCCATTTCTACTTTGGATCCTTCCATGCCTGCATATATACCCTATGGCTGACAGCTACATGAAAAAGGTTAGGGAAAACCTTGGGCGCTAATTGATGGCCATGCAAAGAGACATTTCCATGAGAAACCAAAATATCTTCATCTTTGTAATCCACACGAGATCCTTTCTAGACCATAAGGAAGTGAATTACACTACCTCCGCTAATCCTTCCTCGAGCAGAGGAAATTGATTATCCTCCGGTAATTCCCACGTAACGAGCATAATTGAGAGCAATAACCAAGTGTAGTGGAACGACTTGGTCTCATCCTAGGCTTCATGACAGTTAGCGAGGAACTCCTAACAGAGGTATCTTGCCCAATTAAATTGTACACCTTTCGCGTACTGTGCAACCAGGGAGACTACTAGTGTCGGAACTTTGTTTGCACAGCATTTTCACATCACCTTCCCTGCTAGAATCTGGGCGGCCAATTGAACTATCGGGTCTATTATAGAAATAATTGAATACCCTCACAACTTCTTAATGAGGCCGTAATCCCTCTTCATCTTTTCTGCAAGGTCTTTTTCCCTAGTGTTTCCACCAAAATCCTTAGCCGGGTTTGCACCCTTATAAGGTAGGTATGTGATTCTGTGAATGAGCATGTCTGTAATGGGGATAGGTCCTCCTAGCCATAAACACCCATTGTGCACCAATGTGAGTAGTTGGCATTGTTGGCATTATGACAAAGGTTTGTGTTGGCATTATGACAAAGGTTTGACGCTATGACACAGGTGTTGTCCTTGATGGCAACTCACTCAAATGATAGATCACTGCTTAGGCTCTCAGACTGAAAGAATACGTAGGTTCCTCTTAACCAAGCCGTGTATACACGTGGGATCATCGATCAAAAAGCACGTATGCATATGCATGAACTTTCATGCACGTAAAAGCGTGTATATGTGGGAAAACTTATTTTTTTAGTCCATGGTATTTGGTCCTTAGTATTTGGACCTATGGTTTTGGACCTTGGTATTGCGTCCAAAGTGTTGAACCCAGGTATTGGGTCCCTAGTATTGGTTCTAAATGGTTTTGGACCATGGTATTGAGTAAGGCCTAAGACTATAAAAGGGGAAGGAGATCATTAGGCAAAGGATTCACTCAAGCATTGAATATCTAATGAAGAGCAAGATCTAGAATTGGGTTATGGTGCATAGCTGGATTTGAACCAAGGAGGAACCTGAGCGATAGAAGAAGGATAAGTTCTATTGATGGGTCCAGATCTTAAGGCTTGAATAGTAATATCTATAGAAGAAGGATAAATTCTATTCATGGGTCAAGATCTTAAGGCTTGAATAGTAATATCTATATGTGATTTTGATCTATTATATTTGGTGCATGACTTGATCTATAACTCTAATAATCAGGGTATAACTGATGTCTGAATAAGTGAAAAGGGTAAATTATTCTTTATAGATCTGTACGCAGGTTTGGCACAGCAGAGGTGCATATACACATTGGTTTAGTAAGTTAAAACAGTGTATATGCTAGATGGCCTTGAGACAGAAGCGTATGCACAGAGGTTCTACATATTGAAGTAGCATACGTCACATGAAATATGTTTTAACTACTTATGTTTATTGCTGCAGTGTTCTGGGTTCAGGATTGGTTTCTAGTTACTATTAATGTATTCTGGTTACAACATTCAGAAAAGTTATTGTTTGATTCAGTTTTGATAGAACCAAAGGAGATTGATTGATGTAGATGTACTTGATGTTTGATTATTGTTATTGATTGATCTAATCTGAAAATTTATGAAACATGGTCCATAGAAGAAAAGAGAAGGTTGAAGCCTTCTATAGGTCAACACCTATGTACTAGTACCTCAGCTAGTACAAGAGCTAAGGGGGTTGTAGCTTCATTCCAAGAGGAGCTGGAGAATGAGAGAAGGTTGTAGCCTTCTATAGGTAGTAGCCTGTGTACTGGTATAAGACTACACTAGTACAGAAACATTGTAAAAAGAAGTTTCTAATTAAAAGAAGATAGAGGCGAATTGCAGCAGGTGGTTTTGACCCACATTGGGTTTCCACCTCATATCTTGTGTTCTTATGTGTGACTGTCTGTTCTATTTTACTGTTCCTGGTTACTCTTTATATGGTTTGATGCACAGATTAATGATCAGCATCTGAAGAATAATTTGAATTTCAAGTCTGCTAGTTATACGCTAGTTTCCTTAACTGCAGTTGCGTACATATGCGGATTTTACTAACTGAAGTAGTGTATACAAATTTGATTGTAAAATGAAAAATAATTGACCTGATAATACTGATTCACCCCCCCTCTCAGTATTATTTCCAACAATTGGTATCAGAGTAGGTCCTTCAGAAGAAGCTTTATTGCTTGAAGGAAGATCTATCATCATGAACAACTACGAAAAGGAGGCATCAAGCAGGCCACCAATTTTTTATGGGAGAAAATTCGTCTATTGGAAGGTAAGAATCACAGCCTATCTTCAATCTCTTGGTACAGAATTTTGGGATATCATGGAAACAGGATACACATTTCCATCAGCAACTCCTACAGATACAGCTGGTAAGAAGCAGTATGAAACAAATGAAAAGGCTGTCAATACTCTATTAGGGAGTCTATCTCAATTAGAATTCATCAAGGTTATGCAGCTCAAAACCGCAAAAGAAATATGGGACAAGATCGTTCTGAGCTATGAAGGAGATGATCAAATAAAACGGGAAAAACTACAAACTCTCATGATTTAGTATGAAAATCTCAGAATGCATAATGATGAGAGTGTGGCTAACTATTTCTTACGTATAGATGATATTTTTAATTGTATGAAAAACTTGGGTGAAGAAATAAAAGAAGTTACTTTGGTTGAAAAGGTTCTAAGATCTTTGTCTTCTAAGTTTGAATCAAAAGTTTTTGCAATAGAAGAAAAGCAGAATCTACAAAGCATTACCATGTCACAGCTGCACGGAATCATAACTGCTTTCAAAATGAGAAAAGGGGGACCATCAGACAGGAGATAAGCCACATTCAAAGCCTGTTAGGCCCCTATACTACTAGTGTAACCCCTTATTGTTATTAGTACAACCCACTTATTATATTGATGTACCCATGTAGTGCCCATATTGTTACTATGGTGCCCCATAGAAGCCCACTATTGTTATTAGTGTGCCCTTACATTATTATTGTTATGTCAGCTCTAATTATGTTATGACCCCTTAGACTCCTATATATAGAAAGGAGGTCTTTTCATTTGTATCATCCAAGAATTGTTCATTTTATTAAGTAAAGGAAGTGCCCCTCGAAAGGCTGAATTCTAAGGCGTTTATCTATCTTTTCTATCTTTTCTTGAGCTGGTTTCATAACATTTGGTATCAGAGCTTTGGATTCTAGGGTTTCGCTGCTCCAAACAGGTCATCGTGGAATTTTTGCTATAACTTTTTTTCTGTAACGTTTCAAAAGTCGCAAAAAAAAACCCATTTGAGAAGAAATCTTGCTGAACCTTGGGTCCGAATTTCAGAGCTTTTTGCGCGATATTTTCGGATATATGATCTGAGGAAGTTGGTCTTTTTGCAGACTCCTGAATTACATTCAAAATAGGTGACCTGGGGAAAATCGTCATAACTTGCTCTCTGAGCATCGGATTGAAATTTCATAAGAAGGTACAAAAAGAGGACGGACTGTAGTTTCTTGTGTGCATTGTTCAGATCCAAAGGTCGAAACAGTGACTCGTGGCACGTCGTACAAGTTCGCTCTACTGAATTAGTCTATAATCAGGTCACTGTGGGAGATTTTGCATAACTCTTCATTGGAGAATCCAATTGGGATCAGACTGGTGGCATTGGAAAGAGGACATAGAGGACTACTATAGGTCGTAGTTTCAGAGCTTAAAGATCTGAAATTACGGAGTTACAGTCATTTCAAGATTGAGCTCCTAAAATCAAGAAAAAGCAAGATGAGGAAGTTTGATGGCAAGGATCCGGTAAATTGGATACATCAGATGGAGCAATATTTTGATCTACATGGTGTACCACTGTTACAAAAGGTATGTATTGCATCTTCATATTTAGAACCAAATCAATTTTTATGGTATGAAGAGCTTTGTTCTCGTAAACAACTTGTTACGTGGTCATTTTTCACGGAGGAAATGATAGCACATTATGAGGATACAAAGAGCAACACCTTCTTTAGAGCAACACCACAACAATTGGAAAGAGTAAAAGGGCTTTGTGACATATTGGAAAGAAAAATTATGAAGCATACCCTTCACAACTATAAAGATGGACGTGTTGTTTCTCCTATCTTTCCACAACCTACAAGGGTTACACCACAACAATTGGAAGAAAAAAGAGAAAAAGGGCTTTGTTACAATTGTGATAGTAAATGCACTAAAGGTCATAAGTGTGCTGAGAAGAAATTATTTTCAATAGAATATGAAGAGGAGGAGGAAAAGGATCAAGAATCATCAAAAGAAGAGGATATATGCCAGGACCCCATCCCAGAGAAAGAAGAAATGAATCATACCATATCTTGTAAAGCATTGGCAAGAATTACCACTCCTCAAACTCTCAGGATAGAAGGACATATCAAGAAGAAAAAGGTGCAAGAAGTGAAAGATCACATAGAGAAAGAAGAAATGAATCATACCATATCCTGTAAAGCATTGGCAAGAATTACCACTCCTCAAACTCTCAAGATAGAAGGACATATCAAGAAAAAAATGGTGCAAGAAGTGAAAGATCACATTGAGAAAGAAGAAATGAATCCGACGATATCTTGTAATGCATTGGCGGGAATTACCACTCCCCAAACCATCAAAAGAGAGAAGGACAAATCAAGAAGAAAAAGGTAATAGTGTTGATTGATTCAGGAAGTACCCACAATTTTATTCATTGTAAGGTAGCAAAAGAATTGAATTGCTTCCTATATCCAGCACTAGAGTGTCAAGTGATGATTGCAAAGGAGGAACAATAAATTCCTCTGGAAAATGCCATAATGTCAAGCTGTCCATGGGAGAATATGTATTGACTAGCCCAATGCTTCCATTCCAATGGGAGG
>APFE030215527.1:57616-67867 GCA_000404065.3 Pinus taeda
GCATCTCAAGCACAGAAGCCATCCACCTCCAAAAGTTATCTTGATGCAACAAGGAGAAGTGAACAGGTTGACAATCGACAGCAAAAGCATAATGCAAATCACTAGGTAAATCAGGGACAATTTACTTCAAGAATGAACAGAGATCACCAAGTAAATCGAGGGCAATCTACTTCAAGGATGAACAGAAGCTACAACCAACCACAGGTAAATCATTCTCAATTTTCCTCAAGAATGGATGTCAATGGAAACTACAATCATTTGGTCAGTAGGTTTGATAATCGCATGAATTTCTTCAATGGCCAATGTTTCTCTTGTCATAACTTTAGACACAAAGCTGCTCAATGTGTTGCCTACAAGACCATCATGACTAGAGAAGCTAAAAAACAAAGGAGTATGATTGGGATCATGAAAAGGACTTACAATAACTTTTCTGCTCTTGAGAATGAAATAGAATGTTCTATTTGTAACAACTTCGGTAATGAAGATTCTAAATGCAGGAGTAGGTTTCGGAAAACAACTCAGAAGGAGAAAGCTTCATTGAGTCCCAAAACATGGAGAAAGAAAGAACCACAACCAGAAAGATGTGGGATATCCTTATATGTGGAAGGATAGGAAAATCAGTGGTACATCGACAGTGGATGCTCGAAACATATGACAAGTGATAAAGAAAAACTTCAGGCATATAGTGCCTTAGAAAAGGAAAGAAAGGTCTCATTTGGAAATGACACCCCTGCACTCATAAAAGGTAAAGGTTCTATTCTTTTGAAAGAAAAGGTCAAAGCTGGAAATGTTATGTATGTTGATGGATTAAAGCATAATCTATTGAGTGTCAGTCAAATGTGTGATCAAGGAAATGAGGTAATATTTCGTTCAAATGGATGTATTGTTCGTGAGCTTGAGACAAGAGAAATAGTGATCAAAGGCATAAGAACTCCAAATAATTTATACATACTCAAGGGAGGACAACAACAATGCTATTTAAGCAAGAATGATAAACACTAGCTATGTCACAGAATATTGGGGCATCTAAGCTTCTCTCAGAAAAGGAAAGCATGCAAATATCAGGTGGTTCGTGATCTCCCCGACATTAGAATTCCAGACAATAAAATATTCAAATCATGTCAGTTTGGTAAGCAAACCAGAACTAATTT
Source organism: Pinus taeda (assembly GCA_000404065.3). Classification (NCBI taxonomy): domain Eukaryota; kingdom Viridiplantae; phylum Streptophyta; class Pinopsida; order Pinales; family Pinaceae; genus Pinus; species Pinus taeda. The sequence goes on from APFE030215527.1 coordinate 58,768, forward strand.
CCCTGAGAAGGAAGGATTAGCTAGCAGGCCACTTGAACTTGTTCATACTGATGTATGTGGTCCATCTAGGAAAAGGTCACCTTGAGGAGAAGAATACTTTATATTGTTCATTGACGACTTTCCCAGGATGTGTTGGATAGGACTTCTGAAGCATAAAGACGAAGCTTTTGAAAATTTCAAAGCATTCAAAGCCTTGGTTGAAAACGAATCAGATCGCATAATCAAATGCCTCAAGTTTGATTGAGGAGGGGAATTTACCTCGGATGAATTTTTTGACTTTTGTGAAGAACATGGAATAAGAAGGGAATTCTCTACTGCAAGGACTCCTCAGCAAAATGGAGTAGTGGAAAGGATGAATAGAACGATTCAACAAATGGCTCGTGCAATGCTTGATGAGTCTGGAACTCCCGCAACCTTGTGGAGTGAAGTTTCGTTTGCTACAGTTACTATTCTCAATAAGACAAACGTCCAGGTAAACAACACTCAAACTCCTCATGAATTTTGCTATGGTAAGACTCCCACGGCAAAATACTTCAAAATTTTTGGAAGCAAATGTTACATCAAAAGGATTGATCAAAACCTTGGCAAGTTTGATCCTAGAGCAAATGAAGGCATTCTCCTTGGTTACTCTCCCCACAACAAAGGATATAAGTGTTACAATAAAAGACTTGGAAAAATTGTTTAAAGTATTGATGTAGTGGTTGATGAAGAAGGAAACATTCATAGGCAAGTAAAATCTGAAGAATTTGAAGATTATGAGGACTATCCTTCAACATCAAATCAAACTTATGATGAAGAAGAAACCCATGAGGCACCAGAAGAATAGATAAGGATAGAAGAAAAGACTCCATCCAGGTACGTTCAGAAGAATCATCTAGAAACTCAAATTTTGGGGCAGAAAGAGGTGGGTGTACAAACAAGAACTATTTTGGAAGCTTCAAGCTATCTAGCATTGCTCTCCTCCACTGAACCACAAAATGTAAGAGAAGCATGCAAAGATGAATTCTTGGTCAAGGCCATGAATGAAGAACTTGAGCGGATTGAAAAGAATAACACTTGGGAGTTGGTTCTTAGACCAAACAATAAGAATGTCATAGGGACAAAATGGATATTCAAAAACAAGCTGAATTAAAATGGAGATGTTATTAGAAACAAGGCCAGACTTGTTTGTAAAGGGTATGCTCAACAAGAAGGTATAGGCTTTGAAGAAACTTTCGCACTGGCTGCTGGAATTGAAGCCATAAGAATGTTCCTTGCTCTTTCTAGCTTTCAGAAGTTCAAAGTATTTCAAATGGATGTGAAATCTGCCTTTTTAAATGGAGACTTGGATGAAGAAGTGTATATTGAGCAACCAGATGGGTTTGTCCTTGGAAATGATCCAAAACTTGAATGCAGACTTAAGAAGGCACTCTATGGTCTTAAATAGGCTCCAAGGGCTTGGTATTATCGTCTGGACAAATACCTCCATCAACAAGGTTTTTCAAAAGGATCAACAGATAGCAATCTATATGTAAAAATCGATACTGATAAATTGCTAATACTTGTCGTGTATGTTGATGATATGATCTTTGATAGCAATGAAGAAGCCATGAGTCAAAACTTTGCTTTGGTGATGCAGAAAGAATTTGAAATGTCTTTGCTTGGTGAGCTGACATAGTTTCTTGGTTTACAAGTCCAACAAAATAAAGACAGTATCTTTTTATCACAAACAAAGTACCTCAAGGTGATCTTGAAGAAATATGCCATGGAAGATTCAAAACCAGTATGTACCCCTATGGTAACAAGATGCAGCCTCAACGCAAATGATGATTCAACAGTAGTACATCAACCAACCTATAGATCCATGATTGGTAGTCTGCTCTATCTAACTGGTACCTGACCAGACATCATGCAGGCAGTGGGAATAGTTGGAAGGTTTCCGCAAATCTAAAGGAAACTCATCTTCAGGAAGTTAAGAGAATTTTCAAGTATCTTCAAGGAACTCAAAACTATGGCTTATGGTATCCTAGAGGTATAGATCTCACACTTCATGCATATACAGATGCAGATTGGGCAGGAAGCATGGATGACATTAAAAAACACTAGTGGTGGTGCATTCTTCATGGGTTCTAGATTAGTATCTTGGTTCAGCAAGAAACAAAGTTAAATTTCATTATCTACAACTAAAGCAGAATATGTGGCTGCTACATCTTGCTGCACACAATTCCTTTGGATGATGCAAACGTTGCAAGACATTAAAATCACTTGTACTCCACCTATCTCCATTTTTTGTGATAATATAAGTGCAATCAGTATTTCAAAGAATCTAATCATGCATTCAAAGACCAAGCACATAGCTATCAAAAATCATTTTCTCCGGGAACAAGTTCTTGAACAAAACGTCAAATTAGAGTATGTTCCCTCCAAGGAACAAGTTGTTGATATACTCACAAAACCACTACCCAGGGAGACATTTGAATACCTCCAACAAAAGCTGGGAGTAGTTGATGCATCATCTTGCTGTTGAAGCTTGTCTGTTTCAGAATATTGATTGTACACGAGTTTCATGTGGAGAATCTGCGTACATACACCAGTTTCTATGGATTCAGTCGTGTATATGTTGGTTTGAAGACAAACAGTGGGCCAGGCTCAGGATGAAAAGAGTTTGATATGGGTCTGACAGAGACCATCTGACACAGGTTCAAGGGGAGCATATATACTTCTAATAATGCATTGTTGGCATTACCTTAGAAGCTCTTGATTCAAGTACACAGTTGTTTTTGGTTTCAGGTGGAACAGGCGCAGATGGAGAACATGGTTGCTGGTCTAAATGCTGATTGACATATGCTGCGAATAATAGCTATTGATAACTATCATATTCTTGCTATAGATATTTCGTCTTTATGTCATGTATTTCTTTTCTTATCAAGGTCATGTAATGGCCTATTTTGGTTTCCCCACTATTCCTAGGATGGATGATGTAATGTTCTTGTTTTATCTTGTGTAAACTTTTGGTGTATCCCCACTTGGTTGGGTGGATGAGTCAATCCCCAATTGGTTGGGAGATGGATGTATGTATGAGTATTTGGTGGTAGGAAGGTCATTTATAATGTATAAAGTTATGTAGCTTCTTGTAGAACATATTCTTGCAAACCTTGTCTACAGTCAGGGGGAGCATGGAAAACACAGTAGAGTAGAGATTTCAACATGAACTCAGGGGGAGAATAACCCTTTGCACTTGATGACAAAGTGGGAGAATGACTTTAAGTGACTTGGGGTTTCCATCAAATCCAAAGGGGGAGATTGTTGGCATTATGACAGAGGTTTGACGCTATGACATAGATGTTGTCCTTGATGGCAACTCACTCAAATGGCAGATCACTGTTCAAGCTCTCAAACTGAAAGAAAAAGAGATATACGCAGGTTCCACTTAACCAAGCCACGTATACACGCGGGATCATTGATCAAAAAGAACGTATGCGTATGCATGCACTTTCATGCAAGTAAAAGCATGTATATGTGGGAAAACTTATTTTTTTAGTCCATGGTATTTGGTCCTTGGTATTTGGACCTATGGTTTTGGACCTTGGTATTACATCTGAAGTGTTGAGCCAAGGCATTGGGTCTCTATTATTGGTTCTAAATGGTTTTGGACCATGGTATTGAGTAAGGCCTAAGACTTTAAAGGGGGAAGGAGATCATTAGGCAAAGGATTCACTCAAGCATTGAATATCTTATGAAGAGCAAGATCTAGAATTGGGTTATGCTGCATAGCTGGATTTGAACCAAGGAGGAACCTGAGCGATAGAAGAAGGATAAGTTCTACTAATGAGTCCAGATCTTAGGGCTTGAATAGTAATATCTATAGAAGAAGGATAAGTTCTATTGATGGGTCAAGATCTTAAGGCTTGAATAGTAATATCTATGTGATTTTGATCTGTTATATTTGGCGCATGACATGATCTATAACTCTGATAATTAGGGTATAACTGATGTCTGAATAAGTGAAAAGGGTAAATTATCCTTTATAGATCTGTATGCAGGTTCGACACAGCAGAGGCATGTATACACGCTGGTTTATTAAGTCAAAATAGCATATGCGCTAGATGGCCTTGAGACAGAAGCATATGCATGCAGGTTCTACATATTGAAGTAGCGTACATCACATGAAATATGTTTTAGCTACTTCTATTTATTGCTGTAGTGTTCTGGGTTCAGGATTGGTTTTTGGTTACTATTAATGTACTCTGGTTACAACATTCAGAAAAGTAATTGTTTGATTCAGTTTTGATAGAACCAAAGGAGATTGATTGATGCAAATTTACTTGATGTTTGTTTATTATTATTGATGGATCCAGTCTGAAAATTTATGAAACATGGTCCCTGGAAGAAAAGAGAAGGTTGAAGCCTTATGTAGGTCAGCACCTACGTACTAGTACCTCAGCTAGTACAAGAGCTAAGGGGCTTGTAGCTCCCTTCCAGGAGAAGCTGGAGAGTGAGAGAAGGTTGTAGCCTTCTGCAGGTAGTAGCCTATGTACTGTATAAGACTGCACCAGTACAGAAACATTGTAAAAAGAAGTTTCTAATTAAAAGAAGATAGAGACGAATTACAGCAGGTGGTTTTCACCCACATTGGGTTTCCACCTTATATCTTGTGTTCTTATGTGTGACTATCTGTTCTATTTTACTATTCCTGGTTACTCTTTATATGGTTTGATGCACAGATTAATGATCAACATCTGAAGAATAATTTGAACTTCAAGTCTGCTAGTTATACGCTAGTTTCCTTAACTGCAGTTGTGTACATACGCGGATTTTACTAACTGAAGTAGCGTATACAAATCTGATTGTAAAATGAAAAATAATTGACCTGATAATACTGATTCACCCCCCTCTCAGTATTATTTCCAACAAATGCATGCATATTGTATTAATGTGGGTGCAGTTATAGTGGGGCACCCACAACAGATTGTGTAACCCTTAGTGCTCGACTGATCCAAATGGATCCTAGAAAACCCTCTAAGTCTTCAAAATCTTCTAAACATTCAAAATTGTCACCTAAGAAAAACATTTAAAGAAGGTGGATAACACTATCGAGAGGTAAAAACATGAAGAAAACATTGAAAAATAGGCTTATCAGCAGTCAAAGCAACTTTGAATTGGAGCCGTCGGATCTGGCCGATCAACGGCCCAAATCTGATCGGCAGTTGAAAAGGGAGGCTATCGGCAGGGACCACAAGGAATACGCGATAGCAATCAGCGGGGTCAACAAGGACCATTGATCAAGTGCACAGATCGATGGCCCAAGTTGCATCATAGTATTGCTATCAGCAAATGCAAAGGAGCGCTTACAACAGCCCGAGGTATGTGTGATATGCGATTGCGATCAATCACATCGCAATATCACATCGGCACATTTCAATGGAGCAGGACTGATAATAACGATGATAGCGATAGCTAGACCCAATAATATTATAGATGATATTCTATATATTTTGAGATCCAGAAAGAGGAAATTTCCTTTGTATTTCGCATTTCTGCCAAATGAATGGATTACAAAGGAAATGCACCTGATGTGATATTACGGACCCAAAATGGTTTATTAATGCTATTGAATACTATTTCAAGTCCTATATGAGTGGGATTTCATGTTTTAATGTATTTTTTAATATAAAAGGGAAATCACAAAACAGGCAGGATTTTGAGAGGACCAAAGGCGATAAGTGGTTTGGGTTGGGCTCCACTCGATCCTATACAATTGTTGCCACCTGTCTAGGCTAAGGAGAGAGAAAACCACCCTCATCGAGTGGTTAACCCCCATACGAAAGGGTTGCCTGAAATGAACCACAGCTGTTGGATCTGGATTGCCCAGATCAATCGTGGAGATGCGATGTCGGTATACAGTCGAACCCGATAGGAGTTATAAGGCGGATTCATGATGTTTGAAGTCTGATAAATAGTGTTTGGTGGATTTTTCTTGTGTTTGAATGTATTTCTCTATGTAAACAGAGAACGGTGATTTCAAAGGATTTCAAAGGCCCGATGACAATTTCGTTACAGTACAGGTGGCCACCATCCCTGAAAGCATTTAGCAATGATTGCTAACACTCGGAGGGGTATCTGAGTGGACAGAGGTCAAGAAGCTAGAGAGCCTGAGAAATAAAAATGAATAGACAACACCGATTGGCTTTAAAGCCATAGACAAAGAGCAAACAGGAGCGTGTAGTGCTGAGACAGAGCAACAGAGATAGAGAGTCAGTGAGGAGAGTCTGTGTACTCAAAAGAGACTTGGGGATCCAAGTAAAGCCTTATTGTTTTGATTCTATTGTGTGAGGCTGAAAATGAGCTCACTGTTGTAAAACTCTATTTTTGAAGACATAATAGAGAGGTCACCACTGAAGGCTGCACCAAGAGACGTAGTCCAGGAGTGTTGGGTGAACTCCTTATTAAACTTGTTGTGTTTATATGTGTTTGTCTATTATGTTCTTTAACTGCTTCATTGTCTATGTATTTCACATTCTTATCGATCCATTGCACAAAGTAACATAGGCATATCCATGCACATGAGTCTGTAATACCTTAATAATTGTCTAAGATCTCACAATCAGATCATTGACACCGCAAACCCATTCCTTCATTTCCTATGTTGTAACACCTGATTTTTCATAATAGACCCTACGCATATATTTATCAGTTGCCAAGTGTGGGAGCTTAGCATGGTCTGTGAGGTCCCAATCCTCAATTTTTAACAACAAGACCCTTGCCAGCCGCGAGCCTTCGAAAGGGACCTGCTTCAGTAGCAAGGGTGTGGATATTGTGAATTTATTGGCATCCAAGTCCTTCGTGACCTTTACCTTTCCCTTCTGCAGAGGGATATACTTGGGTAGCATGGTTATGGGTTACGTTCCTTCAGCATCAATATCTTTTATTCCCTGGGCTTCTTCCATCTCCAGTTCCACTACCCACTCTGATTGCTTATATATCTTCTGCTTCTGTGTTTCGGTATGCTTCCTTGGAGATGTGCGTCCCAGCACTAGCTTTTTCTGCTTGTCCTTTGCGGATTTCTTTGATTTAGCTAGTTGGGTTTCTCTGGTAGGGGTAGGCTTTGACCTAGGTGACCTCGGCACCGTAGGCACAGGAGCCGAAGCTTCCATACTTACAATTTCTGGGGCAGCAGTCTCAGAGGCGACATCCCTAGTACAAACAGTTTCAACTAGACTTGGTGCAGACATTTGCTCAAGAACAAGCTTATGGCTTATCTCATGCAATCCAACAAATGTCGGGCTCGCAACTAAATCTTACCAAACCAATCGATTCATAGGCAACAGAAAACGAATTTCACTAACAATTCTGAGAGAGCAAAGTGTTCTCTGTTGGACTGACATGCGTAATTTATAGGGAGTTTTGAATTCAAACCTGACCGTTCCCCCCAATTTCTGTCAATAAATTCTATTTTGGTAGCAAATCTTCAAATATTTTTGCATTAAATGTCACCACCCCACTCCTCTTAATCGTCTTTCAGCTGTCAATTCATGAACAATAACTCCAACGGTTATTTTCCTGTTGCATTGCGCAATATCTTTCTCCATGGGTTGTATCTTCATCATTCTCTGTGTAGCCTACCCGCTGCATTGTCCTCCAAACTAGGTAGTGTAGTTTATAGTCCCGTGCTCCCTTGCAGCTGCCTGGATCACTAAGACTACCCTACTCTCATATAGTCATTATGCAAGATCCCCTGTATACAATTTCAATCTACTCCAATTCACTCTTCTTGGGAAAGTTTCCCCATTCAGCTTCACGAGCTAAACTGCACCTCCATCTGTAATTTCTTTGACAATATATGGCCCTAACCAATGCATATGGAATTTACCCAGAAATTTAGTGAATTTACTATCATATAACAAGACAAGATCATTTACCTTGAACGTGTGAAGCTTGATATGGCAATCATGCCATGCTTTTTCATGTTCCTTCTATACTTGTTGATGGAATCTTGCCAAAAATCAATCTTCCTCGAGCTCCATCAGCTACGCGAGCCTTTCTTCCAGGGCCTCACGATCCTCCATTCCTGTCAGGGCTATTATTCACAAACTATGCATAATATACTCCATCAACATTACATATACTAATCTAAACGGTGTTTTCCCTGTCAACTTCTTACAAGTAGTCCTATAATCCCATAATACTGCAGGACACACACATCCCAGTCATTCCGCTGCACATTGCAGATCTTCATAAGCGCGTTCTCCAAAATCTTATTGAAGGCTTCAATAGTCCCATTGGCATGCAGGTGATACGGTGTACTCTTCTGATGGTATACGTAGAACTCTTCAGTCAATGTGTTGATCCTCTCCTTAGGAAGTGTGTACCCCTGTCACTCATCAACACTTTCGGGTAGCCAAATCTAGTCAAGAGATACTCAAATAAAAAATTTGTTGTCGTAGCCCCTATACAATCCTTAACTAGTTGTGCTTCCACCCATCTAGTTAGATATTCCATCGCAGTGATGATATGGCGCGCGGCTAATTTCTTTCCTGGGGGTTGAATTAGCCCAACAAAATCAATCGCCCACTTCTCAAATGGGTGTAAATATACTTGAGGATGTGATGGAAACTCATACCTTTGTGATGGTTTGTTAGTTCTTTGACATGCATAGCATGCCTTACAATACGCCTTGGAATCCTTGTGCAAGGTAGGCCACCATAGACTTGCATGCAAAATATTATGCACAGTTTCCTTTCCTACATAATGACCTCCTGCAGTTCTTGAATGAGCTTCAGCGAGAATGCTATCATGCTCAAAGTCCAGCACATGTCTTCACAATATTTAATATGCACCCATCTTATACAGATGTCCTGTAATGACTGAAAAATCAGTCGTGCACAGTACTAATTCCTTTTTTTGTTTCCTTGTATATCCTTTTGGTGCCATCCCCGTAGTAAAGAAGTGAATAATGTCTACAAAATGATCATCAGCTATGCACACCACAAAGATTTTTGCATCTGGCAACCCTTCCTCCAGATTATCAGGCTCCTCTCATGTTTTGATCTGTGACAGATGATCATGTCCCGCATTTAAACTTCCTAGCTTCACAATGACTTCAAAGTCATACTCTTGGAAT
>APFE030215527.1:68294-78575 GCA_000404065.3 Pinus taeda
AACACAGGCTTATTGACCAGGTATTTCAAGGTAGAATGATCTATGTACATCTTGAAATGTCCTCCTAACAAATAATGACTGAATTTCTGCAATGCGTACACCATGGCCAATCCTTCGTGCTCAGTAGTTGAATAATTCTTCTTGGCTTCGATAACTTCCTACTCATGAAGGCTATAGGATGGTCCATTTCTCCTTCATCGGCCTGTGTTAGCACTACACCCAACACAATGCAAGAGGCATCCACATGTATGTGAAACTTCTTTTTCCAATCAGGGAATGCCAAGATCAATGCAGTGACCATCTTTTCTTTCAATACATCTAAGTTGCGCTAACATTCTTCATCCCAAAAAAATTTTGCATCCTTCTTCATCAGTTTCTCCATGGGCGCAGTAATTTGAGCATAAGCTTTGATAAATTTTCTATAATATCGTGTATGTCCCAGCATCACGCGCAACTACTTGATGTTCCTAGGGTCCTCCAAATTCACTATTACCACAATCTTTGCAGGGTCCACCATCACTCCTTGCTTGCACACCACGTGACCCATTAAGATCCCAAAGGGAACACAGAATATGCATTTCTTCAAATTCAGCGCGATCGAGTATCTGCAACATGTATCCAACATCAGTTGCAGACTTGCTACATGGTGCTTTACTAATCCGAACATCGTCTAGTCATCAAATTATACTTCCAGGAACTTATGAATGAACTCCTTGAACGTTGCTATGACTACGCAGGAAAATATCGTAGGTGCTTTATTGAGTTGAAACGGCATCATAGTGTACTGAAAACAACCCCACTCGTCGCGATGGTCATTTTTCTCCTATCCTTGGGTGTGATCTTAATCTTATGATACCTAGAAAACCCATCAGTGAAGGAATAGGCCTCCTACCCTTCAACATTGTCTAACACTTCATTTGTAAACAACGTTGGGAAGGGATCGTGGACACACGCATCATTAAGCTTCCTCAGATCAATGCAAATCCTTATTTCACCTTTTTGTTTCTTCTCATGAACCACCATCAGGCTCACCCAATCAGATTCTTCAACTGGTTCTATGATTCCTACCTTCATCATCTTATCCATATCTTGGCGAACCTTCTCCTTGTATTTAGGATTAAGTCGATATAACCTCTATTTAATAGGCTTCATATCTATCTTCAGAGTGATCTTCATAATTCCTAGATCGCCAACTATGCCCTTCAAATCCGAAAACTTAGTATGGAAGAGATCCTGGTATTCACGTAGTAACTCAACAACTTTATCCATGGTAGTGTCATCCCAATAGTCTCCAATATTCGCGAACTTTGGTTTTGCCTCAGTGCCAATGTTTACTTTTTTTGTCTTCAACGGCACAAAGATGTCTAGGTTTTCTATTTGTGGGCCTTCAACTTCATGATGTCCTTCTGCCTATGGAATATTAATGTTTCTCGAATCTTCATCCTCCTCTTTAGCGGTCACATTATAGCATTCCAGCACATGGCGTAGCTGGGTGCTCCAATCTGGTTGGGTCGATTCCATTGGTTCCATCGGTGTTCTGAAGGTAACTTCCTTAATCTCTTGCAGTGCTTCATCAATGCTTGTGAAGCCATCTTCAAAGTTGAAGGTCAATAAGAACCCTTCCTTCAACACATCCCATTCCATCATGTCATGGCGGAGCTCTATTTCCAGATACCAGTTCATGGGAATTGTCTCCAATGTATGGAAAAATATGTGTACCCACTCTAGTTGCGGTTTTGTTCCCCATGCTTTAGTCCATTTTTCTAGGTGATCACGTGGATTGTCCCTTCCATTTATTTCTCATTCATTCTGGTGTTAGCATGCCCAAACCATAGCCTCATCATTCTTTGATAATCCCGCCATCCAACAAAACTATCCTTATGTGTACCCCACCATCGAGTAGGCGTAGCACCAATTCTAATTCTTTGAAGTGATGATCCTTAGGGACTTCACGCTCAAATTCATCCAAAAACATGTCAACATCAATTAAACCATCATAATAGCGTAATTTCGGCACCTCCGACGAAACACAATGCAACGACTTTTTCATCATATTGCATCACAAAGTAGATACTTCATGTAGGCAATTATGCAAATTTTCTAACTCCTCGTCTAAATCAGAGGTGCAGGAACTCTCCTGATCCCATGCAATCCTGCCATCTGCCGTTGGATTGATCCAGTCTTGATCTCGCACTGTTATTTTATAGATTCGATCAAGTTCATCATCACTTTTTGTATAATCATGGACTAGTTCAGTATATCGAGCCCCTTCTGCAGGGTCCAACGGTACTACAACCCGAAGCGATTTTATTTCAAATGACATTATCCTCTTCTTTAAATAGATGACCCAATTCATATCAATGGCCCAGTCAATCCCCAGGAGTGAGAAGTATGGATTACTGTCATCAATGATTTCAACAATCTCAAATTCAGTAATCATGCTCGTACCTTCTATATTAATTGTTACTCCATGTAATTGTCCCATGGGGATGATCTTCTGCTGGTTCGCCATTCTGAGCTGAACCGGAGACCACTGCAACACAGGTCTCCCCATCCTTTCCCATGTTTGTTTAGGAAAAATGTCTGCATCAAATTCCAGATCCAAGATGACCTGGTCCATCTCATAATCACCTATCTGTGTGGTGAGCCTCATCTCGTGCCCTATTCGTGCCTTATGTTTTCCAATTTTTCTGACCACCCGACGTCCATCAAGGATCTTCTCTTTGCTGGCACTTTTTTTTATTAACTCATGCAAGACTTCCAAATATTTTCTGTCATGCATCAGTTTTATGTAGGTTTCCAAGAACATAGTGAGGACAGAGGGATCAACCTCTGCAGGCATGCTGGTTTCTTGCACCTTGTCATGGTTTCCTGAGGTGGAGGCCTCAATGAAGCTCTTCTTGGCTTCCATAAATGTTTCCTTAGCGTGAGATCAAAGACAACTTCTTTCTCTGGGGCCTTGTAGACCCATCCATCCTCTTCAGGATGTTTACCTTTATCATCACCAATCGTTATTCCACATCTCAACATGATATTCACGCTTTGATCCTCCTCGCGGGGCTCAGCTCTCATCATCTATAATTTCTGCATACGCTATTGAGGTTGCACTTTCTTCTCTTGAATTTTAGCTATCAACGCCAAACACTCTTCTATAGTATGGTCAAACTGGCTACAGTATTGACATGATGGACGTGTCTGATTCTGGCATTCTCGCTCGTAGTGCCATGCCTATCTGTAGTTGTAGCAGATAATCTGACCATGACCTCTACCAGGTCCTCCTCCTCTATGGCCCCATCCTCGACCCTGATAACCTCCACATGCTCCTCCGGTGCCCTACTCTAGAGGCTAAGTTTTTGCTTGCATCTAGTATGTAGGTGTTCTTTCCATCATTAGCTCGTAGCTTTGGCAGTGGTGCTCATCATGGCCCACCAATTTGCAGAAGTTACAGAACAATTGTTCGAGTGTCTAGACAAACTTTTGAAGTAAATGACAATTATATGTCGCATGTTGTCTAGAAAACTGACAAATAGCACACCATAGAGCAACCCCCACGCTCGGCCCTGTTAGTGTAGAAATTTATGAATAATATGGCACTTATTCTACCAAGATTATCCTGATTATACACTATTGCGGAATACATGCATAATACATAATCTCATCTATGTTGATCATCAATTTAGCAGTATTCAGAAACATACACATGCACACATAGAAGCATCAAACACATATATCAACACAGTATGTATCCTGGGGAAAGCATCTCACTAAAAACCCCAAACTATCTGTATATTATATGATTGAGAACATGTAACAAACATAGCACAATACTCCTCACAAGTACTCAGTACTATCTCCACCTATTACACACAATACAACTCAGATCTGATCTCCAAATCTCCTTCGCTGCTTGTCTGCCTCTACTGCACAATCCTTCAAGAACAATAATTGATAACCAAACTCGTTCCAAGTTCTTTTTACCTTGGAAAATCACTCACTCTGGAAATCACGTGAGCACAGGCTATAATCACTTTTTCTTGGCCACAATTCTCATTGGCATAACTCAATCCCACTGATTGCGCAAGATCTCATGCACAACTATAGTCACAACTAATAGAAATCTCAATCTCTAACACCTGTCTCCACTGAGTTGTACATGCACTGAGTTAACTGATGTATTCTTCAGTTGCATTATGAGTTAATAATTAGTGAATTAATTAATAACTAATTCACACAACTCATCACTTAGTCTATTTTCCAGTTAGACTAAATACAACTATTTCAACCAAGTCAAACTGAACACAACTCCATCAACTCCACCTCCAGCTCCACTAAACTCAACCAGTTGAGTCCTAATTGAAGTCTTGCATGCAATAGCTCAGTCAACCCAAAGGTAACCACGTGATTCCTTCTATCAGCTACATGTGCCACATCTATAGCTCCAACTGAGGTGCTCCAAGAGAATAAGATAAAGTTTATAGTCTAAATATTATTATGAGATAATAATATTTGACTACTCTATATTTAGACTTGACAGTGTCACCGTTATTGTCTAAAAATAGAAGTCCATCTATTTTTTCCAACTTGACCAATCATCCATAAACAGCATCCTGCAACTCATAGACATGATCCATATTTCTAAAAATAGACTTTGCACCATAATTTGCCTGCAGGCCCACTTAGTGAAGGCGACTCCTTCCCACTAAGCTCCATCATCTTCTTGCAATCTCAACACTCCCTCTCAACAAGATATGGATTATCAGCAACCCCTATCTTGTCTCGGTGGTACTCGAATTTGCTCCTGGTGAGCACCTTCGTGAAGATATCAGCATCCTGATCCTCTGTGGGAATATATGAAAGTAACATGATTCTCCGCTGCACACAATCTCTGATATGATAGTACCTAATGTCATCCATTGAGCTCCCTGCCCAATCGGCATCCTCCTGTCTGTACCAAGATCCATATCTTGATGTGTCTTTGTTGAGCCTGCACACATGCGACTCCACCAACTGTCGATAAACAGTGGCATCCACTACCTCTGCTGAAGTAGCATCCTCCTTCCTCCAACCTCCAGGAAGGACGCAGTCTTCACATCCATCTGATGGATGCGCCACCCACTCGCACTAAGAGAGCAAGAATCGTTCGTATGGAAGAATACCTTGCGACAGGTGCAAAGGTCTCCTCATAATCGATCCCCTCTATCTGTGAAAATCCTCGGGCAACAAATCTTGCCTTGTACTTCTCCACACTCCCGTCAACTACCTGCTTAACTTTGTAGATCCATCTCGAACCCACCACTGATATCCCTTCCAGTCTTGGGACAATCTCCCATGCACTGTTTTTGACAATTGAATCATACTCTTCCACCATGGCATCTACCCATGCGGGATCCTCCACAGCTTCCTCGAAAGAGGATGGCTCAGTCATGACACATTTTCTCATAAGAGCCATGTATCCAGTGTACCGATTAGGTGACTGTCTCTACCTGCATTGGGCTGTAGGTGGTCCTACAACTTTTCTACATCTTGAGCCAGTCGCTCAGCTTCTATCAAGTGCTTTCGCCCTCTGATGGTTGGCGCTACATGAGTGGTCTCTACCACTCCATGAACTTCGTCCTGTGGCTGATCCACGTCCTGAAGCTCATGCTTAGGAACTAATAGCTCCTCATCTGCACGCAAGTGTGGCTCCCTCTCAAGCAAACACTTCATGGCTTTCTCCTCATGAAATTTTATATCCCGTCGCACAAAAGTTTTTCCATTGTCTGGCAAATACACACGATAGTTGTGGGGCGTATCAGTGTACCCCACAAATATGCCAACCTCTGTGGTCAACTCCAACTTCTTCCTAGCACCCTTCGTCACATGTATGTAAACGTTAGCACCAAAAATCCTCAAATGAGAAATATCATGCCTCTTACCAGAATAAGCCTCCTCGAGTGTACTCATGCCAAGTATCCTGTGAGGACAACGGTTCTGCACATAAACTATTGTATTGCATGCTTCCACCCACAAGTGAAGGGATAGGCCCTGATCATGCAACATCACCCGTGCAGCACCCACGATCGTTCTATTCTTCTGCTCAGCAACCCCGTTCTGTTGTGGGTTATGGGGAGCTATGAGCTCTCTTCGAATCCCTTCTGCACTGCAAAATTCCTTGAACTCGCCAGAGATGTATTCACCACCATTATCGCTCCTAAGAGCCTTCATCTTCTTCCCCGACTCCTTCTTGACCATTGCTTTAAACTCACAGAACTTTTAGTATGTCTCACTCTTCTTCTGCATGAAGAAGATCCAACACTTATGAGAGAAGTCATAAAAAAAAATCACATAATACCTGTCTTTTGCAGTCAAAGCTACTGAGAAAGGTCCACACACATCTGTGTGAATTCTCTCAAGGATTGTCGTGGCACGACTATCCTTCTCGTGAAAGGTGGCTTTCACAAAATTTCCCAAAGTACACCCCTTGCACTGATCTAACTGCGCAAGAGTGCCTTTAGGAAGCCCAGTAGTGATCTGCTGCAGTATCTTCAAGGCTCCATGGTGAAGGTGACCCAATCTCCTGTGCCACAGCTCACCATCATCCCGGCTCACCAATCCTTCTTCCTTGCATGCCATTGCTGCGCATCCATCTACATGCAACTGATAAAGTTTCCTCACTTGAACCCCTATCTTCTGGGTTTCTCCAGTTGTCTTGCTGCGCAGGAAAGCCTTTCCCTTGCTGAAAACAACATCATATCCCTTGTCTTGTAACATCGCCACAGAGATAAGATTCTTATTCAATCCTGGAACATGCATGACTTCCTTCAATACAAAGGGTTTACCAGACTCCCTCTCAAAGGAAATGGTACCGATACCGGTCGCACTGTATCTACCATCATCGCCCATCTCGATGTGCACTCCAAGATCTTTCTCATCTAGATCTGAAAACAAATCTTGAACTCCTGTCATGTGAAAAGACGCGTCATTGTCCAAGAACCATACTGATCCCATCGCACTTTAAACCAAGCATGCAATCAATGAAAAATCAAGCTCAAACTGCGAGGCTAGAGCCTCTCCTGCTGCAGATCCAGCAGCTTGTTTGTTCTTCTTCTTCTGCGGACAATTTATGGCATAGTGTCCTTGCTGGTGACAATGAAAACACTTCACCTTGGACATGTCCTGCTTCTTTCCTTTTGCACCGGAATGAGAAGCTTTCTTGTTCTTCCCCTTCTTTGCTTCGGCAGCCAAATCGTAATTTTCTTCATCAATTGCCTTTGATGAAGATCCATCCCTGGTATTCTGCCTAATCTCCTCTTGCACAAGACCTCACCAAAGTCGCTCCCATCCTGGCAATTTCGGCCAACCATTGACAGAGTCCTGATAGGAATGCCAACTCTTTGGAAGACCAAGTAGAGCTAAGCTCAACAAGTCCTCATCATTGACAGTCACCCCCACACATCCCAGCTCATCCCTGCATTGGGTGAACTTCGTGAGATAATTGGGCATACTGTCGCCCTTCTCGCAATTGATGTTTCTGAGTTTATCCTTGAGCGCCAACTTCCTTTGGTCGCTCTTTCTTTGGTATAGATCTGTCAATTCTTTCCACATCAAGAATGGAGAAGCCTTTCCATGGAGGCTAGACACAATGTGATCCCTCATGCCCTCCAACAGAATCCTTCGACATTTTGTTGTCTTCTTTTGCCAATCCCTTACTTGAACAACATCAGTAGGTTTTGGGGCATCCACATCTATGAACTCCTTCAACCCATTATCATCTATGACCACCTCCATCCTGTCCTTCCATGCAATTTAGTTCGAGTTTCCCACAAGGGCATACTCCAATCGCAATCCGTTGAAAGACATTTCAACTTTGACACCAAGAAAAAACTTCTGCAAATTCGAATTCCACCAACTCAAAACTCAATTGCTTCTAATCTAAAATTCGTGAGAACAAAATACTTCTCATACAGAGATCGGCTATATGGCCATTCACCAGATATCTCACCTTCCAAAGGAAGGATGAATCCAGAGGCTACCTGGCCCAATTACAGACTCTACCTAAAGAAATAAGATGTAAACACTTCCTGAATAGTAGATCTGATGATCAACCGCTCCGATACCATGTAGAAATTTATGAACAATATGACACTTATTCAACTGAGATTATCCTGATTATA
Organism: Pinus taeda; assembly: GCA_000404065.3. Classification (NCBI taxonomy): domain Eukaryota; kingdom Viridiplantae; phylum Streptophyta; class Pinopsida; order Pinales; family Pinaceae; genus Pinus; species Pinus taeda. Next base: position 76,448 of record APFE030215527.1, read on the forward strand.
CACTATTTCGGAATACATGCATAATACATAATCTCATCTACGTTGATCATCAATTTAGCAGTATTCATAAACATACGCATGCACACATAGAAGCATCAAACACATATATCAACACAGTATGTATCCCGGGGAAAGAATCTCGCAAAAACCCCAAACTATTTGTATATTATATGATTGAGAACATGTAACAAACATAGTACAATACTCCTCACAAGTACTCAGTACTATCTCCACCTCTTACACACAATACAGCTCAGATCTGATCTCCAAATCTCCTCCGCTGCTTCCCTGCCTCCACTGCACAATCCAACAAGAACAATAATTGATAACCAAACTCATTCCAAGTTCTTTTTACCTTGGAAAATCATTCACTCTGGAAATCACATGAGCACAGGCTATAATCATTTGTTCTTGGCCACAATTCTCATTGGCATAACTCAATCCCACTGATTTTGCAAGATCTCATGCACAACTATAGTCACAACTAATAGCAATCTCAATCTCTAACACCTGTCTCCACTGAGCTGTACATGCACTGAGTTAAACGATGTATTCTTCAGTTGCATTATGAGTTAATAATTAGTGAATTAATTAATAACTAATTCGCACAACTCATCACTTAGTCTATTTTCCAGTTAGACTAAATACAACCAGTTCAACCAAGTCAAACTAAACACAACTCCATCAACTCCACCTCCAGCTCCACTAAACTCAACCAGTTGAGTTCTAAATGAAGTCCTGCATGCAATAGCTCAGTCAACCCATAGGTAACCACGTGATTCCTTCTGTCAGCTGCATGTGCCACATCTATAGCTCCAACTGAGGTGCTCCAAGAGAATAAGATAAAGTTTATAGTCTAAATATTATTATGATCTAATAATATTTGACTGCTCTATATTTAGACTTGATAGTGTCACCGCTGTTGTCTAAAAATAGAAGTCCATCTATTTTTTCCAACTTGACCAATCATCCATAAATAGCATCCTGCAACTCATAGACATGATCCATATGTCTAAAAATAGACATAGTCTAAAAATAGACTTTGCGCCATAATTTTCCTGTGGGCCCACTTAGTGAAGGCGACTGCTTCCCACTAAGCTCCATCATCTTGTTGCAATCTCAACACTCCCTCTCAACAAGATATGGATTATCAGCAACCCTTATCCTGTCTCGGTGGTACTCGAATTTGCTCCTGGTGAGCGCCTTCGTGAAGATATCAACATCCTAATCCTCTCTGGGAATATATGAAAGTAACATGATTCTCCGCGCACACAATCTCTGATATGATAGTACCTGATGTCATCCATTGAGCTCCCTTCCCAATCTGCATCCTCATGTCTGTACCAAGATCCATATCCTGATGTGTCTCTGTTGAGCCTGCACACATGCAACTCCACCAACTGTCGATAAACAATGGCATCCACTACCTCCGCTGAAGTAGCATCCTCCTTCCTCCAACCTCCAGGAAGGAACGCAGTGTTCACATCCATCTAATGGATGTGCCACCCCATCTGCACTGAGAGAGAAAGAATCATCCGTATGGAAGAATACCTTGCGACAGGTGCAAAGGTTTCCTCATAATCGATCCCCTCTATCTGTGAAAATCCTTGGGCAATAAATATTGCCTTGTACTTCTCCACACTCCCGTCAGCTGCCTGCTTAACTTTGTAGATCCATATCGAACCCACCACTGATTTCCCTTCAAGTCTTGGGACAATCTCCCATGCATTGTTTCTGACAATCGAATCATACTCTTCCACCATGGCGTCTACCCATGCGAGATCCTCCACAGCTTCCTCGAAATAGGATGGCTCAGTCATGACACATTTGCTCATAAAAGCCATGTATCCAGTGTACCGATCAGGTGACTGTCTCTGCCTGCATTGTGTTGTAGGTGGTCCTACAACTTTCTCTGCATCTTGAGCCAGTCGCTCAACTTCTGTCAAGCGCTTTCACCCTCTAATGGTTGGCACTGCATGAGTGATCTCTACCACTCCATGAACTTTGTCCTATGGTTGATCCACATCTTGAAGCTCATCCTTAGGAACTAATAGCTCCTCATCTGCATGCAAGTGTGGCTCCCTCTCAAGCAAACACTTCATGGCTTTCTCCTCCTAAAATTTGATAT
>APFE030215558.1:0-26199 GCA_000404065.3 Pinus taeda
GGCCAAGGCCTTCTAGCATTCTGTCTGCCTCTTGCCAACCTTCCTCCCTTTTGTTAAAAACAAAGTGGCCCAGTTGGTTTTTTACCTTCAGCTGTGCTTTCTTGCCTTTTCCTGAAAAGTTCTTCACATCAGCATTCCCAAACTGCCTGAAGTATTCAAGGGAAAACAACCTCATGGGCACATATTTGGGCAGTCTGTATGGGGCTAACTCACAACCATATATTCTAATAACGGTGTGATTTTGGTAAAAATACCAATCTCCAATGTTGTATACCTTGGAAAACTGAAGGATCCTCTGCATCTCATCGGTTAGTCTTGGAGGAGGTGAGCTCAGGAACAGAGACATGGCTGGGTGGATAAAAAGGTCTATAAACTCACAGTAAGTGTATGGAGAATAGGCTGTGCAGTGAAAAGCTGAGGTCCAATACACTACTGACGTTGGATTTCCTTGTGCATCCACTCTTTTCATAGCAAAAGAAAATTTCTCATGTTGATAGTATAAAATCAAGTGGTAGATGTAGGAGGAGTATCTAAACACCCTTTCCCTTGATAGGTTCATCAATTGCTCATGCATTTTGTCTGATATGTAGGTGGCATAATCATAGTAGATTGGAGTTTTTCCAGGGGAAAACATGAGCATCATTACCAGTACAGTTTCATCAATATGCTCAATTGAGTTATAACCCAGAATGGGACTAATCATATCTGCAAGGTCCCTGCACAATGGGTTGAGGTAAACATGAGAAATGGGAGGGTACTGCACAGTATCAGATTTAATATATAGTTGGTTCAGCTTGGTGATCTGAGCATCTGTCAAAATCTTAGCTCCTTGATTTATCAGATCAAGCAAAGATAGGGGAACCAATTTCTTCTCAGTCTTGAATTGCAGCATCTCTCTAATGGCCTCAAGGGTAATATAGAAAACAACTGAGCCTGAAGGGTCAAGCACAGCTCTCTGAGTGGGATCACAACCATCAGCACATAGGTGAATTAGATCAGAAAATTGATTGACTTGAGGAAGCTTGAAGATTGGGAGGAAGGAATCCCAAATGCCCAATACATCTGTTCCAGTCTCATGTTTGGCCTTTATTTCATTTAAGAGGTGGATGTGGAACTTACTTTTCATTAGAAATTCCTCTGAGATTTGATAATCCAAATCTGCTAATGCCTGCCACTCCAATTCTCTCTGAGGGGCATTTAAAGGGGCAATATTGAGGGCCACAGGTGCTACTCGTGTATCCATAGTTACTTTAAAACTCTGCTGATATGTAAATTAGTGTTACTGTGCAGAGTAACAGAAAAGAAAGTTTCTTGGAAAGAGAGGTGATTTATTGAGAAACAGAGGATAAAAGGGTCAATTGCAACAATTGAAATACTACATAAAACACTAGAAGACGCAAATGCTTGTGCTTGAAAGACTCTTTCACGGTAATTACGTGTAGTTCAGGTTCCCTGTTCATGATTGCGCGAACAGAATGTAGGTTTTGTGAAAGATCTGGTGAACAAGGCTTAGCCGGTGAATTTCGACCTTGTGACTTCAAATGGGAACTAGGCACAGAGGATTTTCCGGTTAATTGTACATTTTTTCTATGTTTTAAGTTAATTTAGTCGATTTTCAGACAAAACTAGGCGCAGAGAGGATTCACAGGGATAAATACCTGGTATACTGACAGTCCTGGTCACAAATGTAGGTGGGTTGGGGCGCTGATGGTCTCCAGGTCGAATTCAGCAAGTTGGTGTGAGTTTGGATGTAAAATACATGCAGAAGACAACACAAACGTTTTTGCAAAAAGTGCAAAAAACGCGAAAATTTAGCCAAAATATGGATTTTTTGGAACATTGGTGCCTTTTTCGGATGACGTCAGCATGATGTCATCGGGTGGGGTCAGGGTCGGATGACGTTAGCATGACGTCATCAGGTGACGTGGCGGCTTATGAGAGGTCCATGGGGATGGTGAGGTGTTGGACAAGTGGAGCAATGGCGGACGGGGGCACGGACGCGGCGATGACGTAGCAGTGATGCTAGCAAGGCGGATTGGCGGAAACCGAAAATCGTAGGCGGTATGATATCACACCGCTTTTCATACGGAAGTGGAGTTGTCAAAGGGGGATCCGATACGCTGTGGGGGTGATGCGTGGCCGAGGCCTGACGTCACCCTCTGACACATATCAGAAGCTATCTTACAGACGTCGGGGCCGGTCCGATATCCATGTGAGCCGTTGGATGAAAAGTGCCCGATCAGACGGTCGACGGGTTAGTGACTTGTCCGGACGATATAGCGTCAGGCGGGTAATAAAATATGGTTTTTTCATGAAATTTGTGCCCGGCGGGACCTTTAGAATATCGGCGAATTTGCATGGTTTTCCAATGTTTTCCTTATAAAATTGCGCATACTTTGGATAGGTCGGAAAAGTGGGTTTTTCATGTAATTTTGCCGTTTGAGCGGGTTAGGAGTGAAGATGGGTTTTTACAAGGTTTTTTAAGCAAATGAAGGGTTGAATAGGTAAATGAATTCTGAAGGAGGAAAAGAGGTAAGGCTTGGGTTCTTAAACTGACCAGATGTCAATTTAATTCCCTAGTAGTGAACATATGGCTATAATGCCAAGGGGGGGATATTTATAGAATGCTTGGGGTTTATACACCATGGTGTTATAATAGTAGGGAAAGGGTGACATAGGGAATTTAGATAGTAGAAGTTAGGGGTTAATATGGAGGGAAAAGGTGAATGAGGAGTGATATCACTAAGTTTATTTGAAAACCACTTAGCTTGGGGAGTAGATCAAAATGAAAAGAATTTTGCACAAGAAATGTGCCTCTTAAAGGAAACCAGAACCAACATAAAACCTTGAATTCTTTCACAAACACAACTGGTGTAGGGATGTTAGTAATGAGTGTAAAACAAGGAAGAAAGGAAGTTAGACATGCTCCATTGTGTTGTTTTCCTTATATTGACCAACAAGATTCAGTTTGGAAGAAATACCACTTCTGCAACCCCATCTACCTACCCATCTACTTGCCTAACATTTTTTGTTTCTTCTTGTAGGGTGCACTTGGACTTGCATACCGTTATGTGCCTTTTATTTTCCATTGGCTTTTTCTTTTTATTTCCTATCTAGCACTACCCTTATTGCTTCCAAGGCCCCAGATTAAGCAGTTGGGGACCTTAGTTTCTCTGCCTAACTATTGGTCTGCCAAGATTAAACAGTTTGGACAAACTTCTTTCTCTATTCTACAACAGAAAATTGAAACATGGCATGATCCAGATTAGACTGTTGGACCATCCATCAAAATTTAGTAAACATGAAGGCATGTACACACCTTACCTTGTCTTGGAAATATGGGATCTTTGTATCAGCAAAGAAAAGCATATTTGGCATTTGAATTTGCCAATCATGAAATATGAAACCTATTGGTATAGGTATCCAACAGTACTATTTTTTAGAAGTTATATTTTTAGCATTTCCTAAATTTAACATATCTTGTTGCACACTTTTCAAAATTATATAAATACATGCAAGAATATGAAAGTTAAGATTCTATTATTCTTTAAAATAATTTGGACAATGGTATTGATTTTCCTTGGAAAAGAATGTAAGCTTATGGGAGGGGAAGAGAAATTAATGTGGTATATATTTATGGACATGATTTAATAGTGACATGTCTATAATTAATGCATATTCAGTGTTGCTAAAGGGAACATGTCATGATATTTTGTTTATATTTCATGTATGCACATGAATAGATGTTTCAGAATCATTAATAAGGATTGATTATTGGTTGATTAATACTTTATCTAATCATGATATCAAATTTTATTGAAGACAACAATGGAAGGAAATAATGGCGACTTATGCAAAGGATAGATTATATTTAACATTGTGGTAGGTGAAGAACTAATGTTCCATGAAGATTGAAGGGTGCCAGTTGTAGGATGGTCCATTGATGGGGAAAATCTAGGCCATAACGACATAAAGATTGTGAATTTGTGGGTAAATGATATCATGATGATTGTAAAATCTTCTAGATAGACATGTTTTACTTAAACTATATTTATCTATAATATTTTTTTGATAATGGTTAAGAGATAGACTCTCTTACAAACCATTGAGTGAGGGGTGAACACCCTCATGAGCGTTTAATAATAAAAGTAAACATTTATTGGTTTTCACCCTACGGGGTTTCCAGGGTATATTAGTGTTGAATGATGTGATTTCCTATGGTTCTATTTGGATTATTTTAATTCTTTTCATAACATGTCATTTACATTACCAAGTACGTGATTAACTAACATAGTTGAAAGAATCATGGAAATGATGCAATGTTACATCAAGATGTTTACGATAATATGTTATATCGCTGGATGTTATGTTATGTTATGTAAATTATTATTTGTTTACTGAATATTACTATATGTAAAGATAAATATTATATCTAATATCTAGTAAAGGAAAATGGAATAAGTAATTAGAACAATTACATGTGTAAATTGTGTAAAATTTATCTAATCCTATGTGTTTTCATGCGAGGTTTACCAAGGGATGTTACAGGATGTATAGAAATGGTGTTGGTGATGAAGAACATGAAACTATCAAGGATGTTGGTTTAGGGCATTCTAAACTTGTGGAACATATTTCAGATCATCAAGAATAGATAGAAGGGCCAAATTATTCCATAACCCAAGAAGAGACTATCATATCTTTGAAGTACATTGCAATAAATTGAGGGATGTGTAGCTCCTCGTGGCACTTTAATGAGTCATAACATTGATTCCAGGCTGTCCAACTATGATGAGGCATTATTTTAGTAAGTTTGGAAGGATGACATGATGGAAGAATATTAATCCATCATGAAGAATGATGTGTGGAATATTGTGTTAATACATGAGGTGAAGTTAGTGGTAACTTCCAAGTGAATCTACAATATCAATCATGTAGTGTTTGGTAGCATGGAGAATTATAATGTAAGATTCATGGTTAGAGGGTTCTCCCAGAAAGAGGGAGAGGAATATGAGGAGACATTGGCTCAAGTTTCTATGTGGAATTCTATTATAAATTTTATTTGTATTGATTCTATTATGTGTTTGAAATTTTGAGTTTTCAATAGTCCTATAAACTAATAATTATTTCTGATGATTTTTCTTACATTTATTATTCAACATAAAATAATTACACAAAGAAATTCAATAATATAACAAAATGCTAGAGGATCGTAAAGATACAACCACACAATAACACAAGAGTTTACCATGGGAAAACCAACATGGGGAGCAATCCCACCAACCTTTACTTATAGAATCAACTCAATAAAAGAGATATCTAAGTAAGGATGATAATAAAAATGACTAATAAGATGGAAAGACTAGAAAACCACCAAGATTCCAAGTCAACCCTCCTCCAAGATTCCCACAAGTGAAAATTAGTTAAGGTATAAACTAGGCTTGCGATAGGAGGCCAAATTTTGGCCCTCTCTGTCCACATAAGTTTAGGCAGATCATAGAAAAGTTACCACAGAAAAATCGGCTTGTTCCTTCAACACTTGTAAATTGTAGCAGATATTTCTTCTACAAGTGCAAGCCTATTTATCTACTCCTTTGACTTGATCAAATTCACTATAAATTCAACGTATTTCCTTCACTTGGGAGAAAATGTATTTTTCTTGTGTGTGGGTTGAATTGTTATCTCATGGAGGAGGAATGAATGCTTATAGATAGCCATCTAGGAGGGTCAAATTGGTGCCTCTAAGGGGCCTAGATGACATGAACAAGAGGGGCCAACTTGGTCATCTTATGGAGTTGTGACACATAATACCAATTTAAATTCTCTGTTTTAGAAGGTATTGAAGAACAAGCCTTCTAATTTTTCTTTCAAATATGCATATAATATAATTTCATTTTGAGCATGAAGAAAAATTTCTTACATAAATGATGAAAATATACATTATGAAGATTGACCATAATTATAAAATCCAACAGGAAATTGCGTCAGATGTATGTGGATACAAATTTCTTTAATGGAGTGATTTATGAATAAGTGTACGTAGGACAACATGAAGGCTTTGAGTTGCATGAGAAGGAGACCCATGTTTTCATATTGAAGAAATATTTTTATGGACTCAAGAAGGCACCTTAAGCTTGGTATTCTTGGATTGATGGATACCTAGCGAGTCTTGGCTTCACCAAGAGTGATGTTGATCCCAACCTTTTCTAAAAGGTTGTTATAGGTGATCCCATGATATTGTTGCTTCATGTTGATAACTTGTTTTTCACAGGACCAGAGAATCTCATTGATCATAGTAAGTGTGAGTTGACATATGAGTTTTAGATGAAGGACCTAGACTTGTAGCATTATTACTTGGGAATATAAGTATGCGTTGACAGTGTTGGACCCACCAACATGTTAGGGGATCTCCCTAGTAAGAAGTCCCAACTAGACCTCAGACTGTTTGGTGTAGGAATCCCAACAGTGGGTCATACGATATCACCTTGACTGCGGTTGCATGCATAGGCAAGTAAGATTTCCCTATTGGTAGCGAGGGCATGACACACAGCAAGCCAAGAAAGGTGCATGAATGTCTCTAACACACGAAAGGTGGAATGGTTGCACCCCTTGGAAACCTATGTAAACACGCAGCTTGAAAGATACCACACAAGAAAATTTGCATCACAAACTGGAAGGAAGGTGAACCAACAATCCAAAATGATGGTTAAACCAACAACACATCTCAATAAGATTCATACATACATATAGAGAAGGAGTCTATACATACATGTGTAAGAAAACATATACATATATCATTAGAGTAACCAAGTTAACTGAAATAAAATAACAAGGCATGCATGAAATGTGTTGGCTCCATTATATTAAGAAGTGAAAATTCCAATCATACAGTACAACCATGACCAACCACTAGTCTCAATAGCAGAATGTTACGGTCACTTCCACCTGCTCCTCCAAAGAGATGTACTAGATCTACACTGTAGAGAAGCCAAGGCTCGTTACAATACTCTCCAACCTTTCTCTAAGATACTCCTATCAGAAGCTTGGCTGACCAAAAGCCTCTACAATGAGTTATGAGGTACTATGAATAGCGAAGGGTGGTGTGACCCTTGACATTCCCCTTTGTGATTGTTCACCTACCCTCATAACTCTTTAGCTACTCTATGACTATTACATTCCACTATTGACACTTGGACTTCCACTTTACAAGATGTTACATACAATTTGCACATGTACCCATGTGAGACAAAATGGCTTGAGCAAGCCATGAAAGACATCACTAAGACTTGGACAACTGTGGGAAGACAAACCCTTTGACATCCTCATGATGGTCGACAGGTGAACTAATACAAATATTGGTTGTCCCTGATGGTGTTCACACACTCAAAGGTGACATCCTTTTGAAAGTGAACTCTTGCCTCCATTGCATCTGAGTACATTGATATGGATCCTCTGTCCAACTCGTCTGATAACATGTGCATCACCATCTTGAGTGCAGTTGGACCAACAACATACTGATCCATAGTGTCTGTGTTGATCTTCAAGTGTGTGCTAGTGACCATGTGCATCAACTTGTCGAAATACATGTTCAGATCCAGTCAGAATTGCTTCTTTTCTTCGCCTCGGTGAGTGTGCCAAATGGGTTGGATCACATGAATGCATACAATGACATCCATTATCTTGAACACCCTTTCATGCAATCGATAGTAATACTCACCCTTTCTACTCCATGCCAGCTATTATATGGGTCCATAACTTGTATGGGCGCAATTTCATCAATATGTGCATGTACAGAAACATAATGCAAGACATGAAAAGAAAACTTACCCTAAAATAGCTAAGCTGAAAGTGCCAAAGACTCCTCGATGCAATGTGGGATGTTAGAGCTGCAAGGTCGATGTGAGGAATGAGCTCTACAGTGTCTGATTCACGAGTTTTGATAAGATCGAGTTTATGATGTGCATGCCACAAATTGAGGAAAAAGCGACACTTGGTGAGAGGTTTGTAAAATGAGCCTTGCATGTAACCTCTAGCAGCGAAAAATAGTTCCCTATATCTAGGGATTCCTTTTGCATGCTGCCTTTTTCTATTTCAGGAAGAGAGGCCCATGCATGGAAATTAGTTTTTCTCAGTCCCAGAGGGACCCGGTCAACTTGAAGGCACAGGCAACATCCTGCTTGAATGAGAGAGGGATTTGCACAGTTATGAGAGGAACTGTGCTGGATGTCCCGGAGAGATTACACAATTTCTGGGAAGAGCAGGTGACTACTGCTAAGAATTGCATAATTTCTGGGCTGAGCTGCAGCGTTGGGCCATATTGCGCAATTTTCCAAAGGAAGATTTTCTGACTACATTGGTGCAATTTCTAAGGCCAGTAGGCTGCCCAGCAGATTTGCGCAATTTTTGGAGGGAAGGTTGGTTCCCCTCTGAAATTGCACAATTTTTTTAGGGATCTTCTCAACCAGCAACTCGCCCTAGTCTGGAATGGTAGCCTATGAGGGGAGTGAAGAAAAGTAACATGCACAGCTTAGAAAGCTACTAAAAAGCCAGTGAAGCCTATGTACTTGACAACGCAAGACATGTTGCTAAGGATGATTTGTAGGGAGGCTCCAAAATGAACCTAAGGAAAAATTTTGTAGGGTGGTTGAAACCACTACAATAATATGGTAGTAGCCAACAAAAATCCCTTATTAAATGGAAGTATGCCATTATGATCCTTCAAGGATTTGGGATGATGGTCTACAAGTACATGTCTACTCCCATGGTGACCAATCTAAATAAATTGATAGAAACTGATTCATATATGGTATATCCCTTTATGTATTGACATTTGATTGCCTCACTGATGCATTTGGTTAATTATAGACCTAATATTTTCTTTAGGGTGAACACTCTAAGCTAGTTCTTGGTGGAACCAAGGAATTCACATTGGAATGAGGAAAATCATGTGTTGAAATATCTTCTTGGGATAGTTAGTTATGGTTGGAGATATGTGCCCAAATATGGAGTACAACTATATGAATTCTCAGATTCCAATTGGAAAGGGAGTATTGAAGACGTGAAGAGCACATTAGGATGTTGTTTTAGTTTGGGTTCTACTATTATATCTTAGATGAGAAGAAAGTAAACAGCTTTAGTACTGAGCACTACATACTGGCCAAGTACACTGCAGCCAGTATGGATTTGAAAAGTACTTGCACGATTGTTTGATAAACTACAGGAACATACCAGGATATATTGTGACAATTAAAGTTGCATGAATCTTTCAAAAATTCATTCTCCATGACAAGCCAAAGCACATCGAGATTGAGTACCATTACATCTAATACATGGTACAAAAGAAGAAGAGATTAGTGAAGCTGAGGAGAAAGTTACTGACATTCTCACCAAGTCACTACCCAGGGAAAAGTTTGCATACTTTAGGTACAATCTTGGAGTGGCTTAGAATGCCTCCCTCATTGACAGGGAGTGTTGATATTGTAGCATTAAGGGGCAAACATTATCCTTAGGTTAGGATATTGAAATATCAAAAGTATTGACTAGGGGCCATGTAATGTATCTATCGAGAATGGCCCAAAGAGCATCAAAGCCTAGTGTGCTCCCCTAAATTTCCAAGAGGTATTTAGCTAGTGGGTAGAGTGAGTTCCTTTAGAATTGGGAATTTTATTACCATTCAATTGGCATGCATGAATGGTAATAACCTAGGTTTTCATTGTAGGTCATAGGTGTTGACCAGGTTCTAGGTGACATCTTGGATAATTGGTGAACACAGAGTAGTCTTGACCTAAGAAGGCCAAAAGGCTTGTGTGAACCCAAAAGGCCTTTGACTAGTGGGTAAGTATATCCATTTGCAAAGGAGAGTTGACTAGTAGGAAACTAGATCCCTTCGCATGATGTTAATGTAGGATTATTTCAACATTTAGTGGATGGATACATAAGCATAGTTAGCTCTTTCAATATTTTCTAGAGAAGGATATTTTTTTAACAAAGCGGACATCTGAAGAAGTTTAGAATAATACCTCCCTATCAAAGAGGGAGTGTTTAATTTTCATAGCTACATCGGTATTCAAATAAAAATAAAGAAAAGATAATTTTAATTAATTTTGACTTAGAACAGTCATGCCATCCCCCCTAATTGAATAGGTTAATTAACCCTTCGTCAAAACCCACATGATTTTGCCAATATAAATACATCATTTGACCTACCTTGTCATTAATTCAAACCAAAAAAAAATGATATCTTCTATTCACACATGTGAAGGAAAGAGACAAAAGATATTTGGAGTTTGAATGAGCTCTCTAATATGTTTGACTATTGTTGACCAAGCTCTATTATAATCTATTTCACGTAATTTCTGGAGGGTTGACCGTAATTCTTTCTAGTTGAGTTAATCATAGAGTTGAACACATTTTTTATGCTAAAATTTGACCAAATTTTCTGAGTTGACCGTAGGTTGTATGACGTAGTTTGACTAAAATTTCTAAGGAAAAGTTCACCATAATTGAATAATACTTTCTAAGGTAGAATTGAACAAAATTTATGGGCACTGTTTGACTAAAGTTTGGGTAGAGTTTATTGATTTATTTGGGCAATAGTTTGGCTAATTTTGTGGGAATTTTGGACCATGTTTTACCTAGCTAATTTATGTGGTCGGATTGACCAAATTTTACTGGAAGTCAAATTGTACCATCTGTTGAATTGAACAATAATTTCTCTAAGAAGAGATTGTTGGGTTCTTTTACCAAGTTTGGGTTTCCTGGGTGAAAAATCCATGGTATTTACTATTTGATCATGATATCTATCGTTGAATTATTATATTGCATTTATAGTTTAATTTTTTGAAGTGTAATTGATTAATGATAATATAGAAAGTGAAAAATATCATTAGAAGTAATTATCCATAGTACAAAATTCGTGCTTGTCCTCATAGCACTAGAAAACTAACATCAGGTGCATGTTCACCATCAACCTGGATAGTATTATATTATTATTTTGAACAAAATTGAAAATTCCTCCTTGATTTCCCCTTCTTGTTACAGATCAACACGTTGCCAACCTTTTTTGTTAGTGTTCTGATACTTTTTCCTTTTTCGTATCTTCTTTGCGATAGGGAATAAGACCTAAATATGTCATGTTTGAAAACATGTGTGGCATGTAAGTGTCATGTTTTCATAGTCCAAAATTTGAATCCATTGGAAATATTTATGATTGAGCAAGATGCAGTTAGGTAGACCCTTTCTTAGGTCTATTTCTACTTATATATGGGAAAAGGTGAATAACAATTTATTTCTTCTTTCATCATCCATGTTTTTAAAGGAACCTAAAGTTTTCTTGATTCCCTGTAAGGTCTTATGATGCCAAAAGGGAAGAGGGAGGTTTGGAAACCTTCCCCAAAACCAATACCTTTTTTACCACCATTATTGTGGAATTAAACTTTGGAAACCAAGGGGTGATGAAAAGTCTTGCTCTTCCATAAAAACAAGGCTTTTCCTTCAGAACTTTATCTATATCTTCTTGGGAATTGAACCAAACAATGAAAAAACCTTTTAAACAAACATAAATACCACAATTTTTGGACCATGTCATACATTGAGGTAAATCTTCAAACATTGGCCAAAAACCATTAAAAATACAAATGACAACCTTTGATTGAAGAACCAAAAAGAGTTGATTTACTTCGGAAGATGGAACATATTCTAATTGTTTAACAATATAATTTCTTGGAGTCAACTATGGTTGTTCCATTGCAATGTGACCTTCCCTCGAGTTGCATCCTTGTAACAAAATAAACCAATTGGGTTCCTAGAGCTTGAGGCACCTATGTGAAAGCACAAAACAAATAAATTAGTGGAGTTCTTAGTTACGACATTTTCACGTATCTGGGAAGAAAATATAGAATTTCTTCCATTCACATATAAGTTGTTGCATGGCTATTGTGATCCCCAGTCATTTCTCAGATGACACAAACAGTTAATGGGGGGCTATCATTTCAAGTTTTCTTCTGTTCCCACTACTAGCACTTGCAGATTATGAGCCCACAAACTCAACACATCCTTGCTTCCACTTCAAACTGAAGAACCCTATGGTCTACATGTAACATTAATTCATCAAACAAAGTCAATGGATCTATGCATCAAGAAATCAATGCATTAAATCACCATTACATAGAGTAGAAAAAAAAATTCGTGAATTAAACCAACTAAATTATTACATAGCATCTATTAGTGGCTTGGTTTGCCAATTCTTCATTCTAATGGTCACCTCTTTTCAATTCCCAAAGGCTACAATTTAAAAAGGAAATTACAATATTGTGGTTCATTTCAAGATCCATGATATTCTCCATAAATCTCTCAACATGTTCCTCTCCACAAATCTCATCCCTCACAAACTTGATTTTTCAAACTTTTTAACAAATCCCTTACCTTTTGATGCATTTTTCTCATTTTTATCTTTGAGAAGTTGTTCTTGTTAATTTTTATTCACAATATTGGTCGATGGTCCTAGATCAGACACCCAAGATACAAAAAATTTTGACGTCCTTATCATATGCATATAGTCCTCTCGTAAAAAATTTAACTCATGAGTTGAAACTCACCTATACACTAACAAGTCTCCACCTTGCTACAAAGTACCTCACCAAATGTTTTCCTAAGTTTGGGCTTTTGGCATTTTCCTAGTTCTATTCTCTAGAACCGTTTGAGCACTCCTTTCTCTAGAATATTGCAAATATTCTACCCTTCCTCTATTGTCACCTACATAGATAAAACACATCTCTTACCATTCTTCAATCACTTTTACCTTCTTCTGCTACTTCTCCTCCACACTACACGGAGGAATCTTCTGCTCTCTAATACCATTTGATGCAAATGATTTATGGGGGTCTATCATTTCAAGTTTTATTATGGTCCCAATCATATTACTTGGGGATTATGATTCTGCAAATGTAACTCATCGTCACTTCCACTTCAAACCAAATAACCCTATTGTCTACATGTAACATTAATTCATCAAACAAAGTCAATAAATCTATGAATCAATCCATCAATGTGTTAAATCACCATGCACGCATATAGAATCACATAAATTATAAGACAATTTTCATTAATTAAACCCACTAAACTATTACATAACATCTATTGGCACCTCGGTTGGCCATATCTTCATTCTAATGGTCACCTCCTTTCAATTCTCAAAGGCTAAAATTTATAGAGGAAATTACAATATTGTGAATCATTTCAAGATCCATCATCTTCTCCATAAATATCTCAACAAGATCCTCTCTACAAAGCTCATCCATCACAAATAAGTTGTTTCAAGGTTTTTAACAAATCCCTTGCCTTTTGATGCATTTTTCTCATTTTCGCTTTCCAGAACTCATTCTTGCTAGTTTTTTCACAGGATGGGTCAATGGTTCTGCATCATTTAAGATCTAAATTAGATCTACCACATACTCGTCTTAAGTATTGAGGGGTTTCCGAAGTGAATTATATTAGATATCATTTTTTGGGATTTAACTACATTAATTAAGTCATTCATCTATGACCATTTCCATGAGAGGTAGTCGTAACTAACTAATTTTTCATGATTTTGAATAGTCCACTTGGCACGCATTACATCAGGCAATGCTCACAAGGGTGAAGAAGTAGGATTGAAACTAGTGAAATGAATCACATGGCGTCAATCATCACTTCCGGGGCCTGCACCCAGTACCCATGACTTCCCTAGAGGTCACCCACCCTAGATCACCTCTCACTCAAGCACACTTAACTATGGACTTTTTCCCACAATCAAGCCCACTTAGCTTTCTACCCCACTTTCAAAAAATTAGCAAGTATTGTGCCACATGAACCATTGAATTAGAGTTCCCTTCACTCTTTTGAATTTAAATATTGAGGAGTTTTCACGGTGCATTATATTAGATATCATTTTTTGGGATTCAAGTGCATTAAGTAAGTCATTCATCTATAACCATTTCAATCAGAGGTAATCGTAACTGACTAATTTGTTATGATTTTGAACAGTCCACTTAGCACGCATTGCATCCAATGATGCTCAAAGGGGTGAAGAAGTGGGATTGAAATTAGTGAAATGAATCACATGGCATTAATCATCACTTCCAAGGCTTGCACCCGGTAACCAGGACGTCCTGGGAGGTCACCCATCCCAGATTGCCTCTTTTGAGACTCAAAATGGGATTGAGGTCCTGTCTATAGCCTTTACAATAATATGGAACACTTTCAACTTATTCTGATCAACCTCAACCATATCTAATTCTTTTATCTTTCCTGCCAACCCCAATGGAGGAGAAAAAGGTAATTTTTCAATTAGATTTTCTCCAATCCTAGGGTAATGAAGGGATAAAGCATGAAGATTTGAACATGTAAGCCTTAAGATACAAAATAAGGGAGCTAAAGTAACAAACAAAAACCCAAAATGGGAATGAGGTCCTATCTAGAGCCTTTACAAAGATATGGAACACTTTCACCTTATTCTAATCAACCTCAACCATATCTAATTCTTTTATCTTTCCCACCAAACCCAACGGAGGAGAAAAATGGATTTTTCAATTAGATCTGCTCTGATCCTAGGGTAACGGAGGGAGAAAGCATGAATATTTGAACATGTAATCCTTAAGATACAAAGGAAGGGAGCTAAAAAAATAAACAAAAACCCATAAGGTCGCTTGATCAGAGAAACAACTTCACTCATAAATGTAGAAATACTCAAGTCTACCATTGTGGAAGGAAGTGAAGATGAATACTCCTTAGTAGGCTTCTCTCCATTGTGCCCAACCACTTTCACTTCCAAACTTTGAGCAACAAAACATGTTGGAGAATTAGAGTATCCATGGACTACAACCTGCTCATTTATGAGCAATTTCTATAAAGTTAGTTGAGAACCTTGAAATCCCTTGAATTGTTGAGAAAAAGGAGAATCAATGTGACTTGCCTAGAATCTTGAAGCCAAGATTGATCCATGTAAGCAGGCCTAAGGATTTGAAACCCTAACACGATGTTTTTGACTGGCCTAAGAACTTAATAATCCAATGTTGTTCTTGTTGTTTTCTTCTACTAACAAATATTTAGTCACAAACCTTATGGGAGCAATACCCTTAAGTGTTCAGAAGAAACCCTGATCACAACCACAATGTTTCTAACATTATGTTATTGTATCTTTCTTCTGATTTCATTATGGTAGGAAAGAGATAGATAACCTCTTATTCTTACCATAATTTTGTGAAGTAGTAATGAAAAATCAACTTATAGATTTAAAATAAAGGTTAGAGGTAGGGGAATATTAGAGAAATTTATTTAATATATATATTCAATATTTTCCACCACCCCACATTCACCCTCACCAATATTAATAAATATGATTTCTCCAATATTTTCACACACCTAACCCTCAACCCCACCCTCACTACTACTTTTTCTCCAATATTTCACCCTCACCCTATATGAGGTCAAGGTGGCGAAAAATATGAGAGAAACATATACAATATTTCCCACCACATATTGTTTATGTTTTCTCCAATATTTCACCCCACCTTCACATCAAGGGAAATATTGTTTCTTTTTCTCCAATATGAGGGAGGGAGATATATTGGAGAAAACATAAAGAATATTCCCCCCATTACTACCCTTAAAATATGTTTCTCCACCTTACATGAGAGGGATCCAATGGTGGAAGGACACCTTGAGGTAGTGGCCAAAGTAACCCTAAAGGAATTGGATCTAATGGTTGAAATTCGTGTTGAGGTAGTGTAGGTTTTCTTGTAGATTCAAAAGCTTATGCAATGTACTAAAGCAAGAGACGAGAATCTACTTCTACTTTTTATAGTGGAAGCACACAAAGATCAAGAAAAACAATAATCGATAGAGGAAGAGAATAAAATACACATAACACAATAAATATTCGGGGAAAGCCACAACTCAAAATGCCACTATCTGTATTGAATAAATCATAAAATAAAGATGACATTACATTTCTTATTCTCACAAGAATAATTCCAGCACTCAGTAAAATCAATCTCCAAGTACCTATTTCCTTTCGCAATTCCTATGGCTGATTAACCCATCTTAAAGGGAAATTAGTGCACTCAAAACTGTGCAATCCCTTCAAGGATCAGTTCTTGATTGCATGCACTATTAGTGCAACTCAGAAAAATCTAAAACAAATAGTACATTGTCCCTGCACTCTAGTCCCAACTAGGTCTTTCTCAGAATCGACATGCATGAGTTTCTGATGAGGGAGCATTTAGTTAGCTAGAGTATCACTAGTTGAGTGCACTAATGCATCAACTGATTGTTAACTCACTATTATTTCCTCAAACAGTTTGGAACTAATTTAACTGGACTTAACTCAATAAACTGAGTTAACTAATTACCGCTCATACTTAACTCATTGTGGACCCCTATAATATAGGGATAACCTATACATGACCTCAAAAAGACTTCCAACTCGAAATTCCTAAGCTAATTAAGTTTAATAAACTGAATTAACTATTTACAAGTTTCTATGAGAATAGAATTTGATTTTAATTCACATTTTAATTCAAGGACAAATTAAACTGGAATTTCTTGTTGCCATTTTCAACACTCCCTCTCAACAAGAAAGGGATTATCAACTACCTCAATCTTGTCTCGATGAAACTCGAATTTACATCCTTATAATTCCTTTGTCAAGATGTTAGCATATTGCTCCTCCTTGGGAATGTAATCTAACAACATGGTCTGCCTCAACACATAATCTCTGAGATGATCATATCGGATAGAAATATGCTTAGACCAATCATGAAAAACTAGATTTTTAGAGAGTTTTATACAACTCTGGTTATCATAGTAAATCAATGTAGGATCCATTTATTGAAAAAACAATGTAACTAGGTTCTTTCTCATCCAAATAGCCTCACATGTTGCATGACTTGCAGCCATGTACTTTGCCTCTACCGGACTAAGTGCAACTGATCTTTGTTTCCTGATATACCAAGAAACTGTCGCTGACCCAAAACTGAATATCCCTCCTAATGTGCTCTTCCTGTCGGATGGACTCGCTGCCTAATCTAGATTGGTGAAGCCTTCAAGCTTCACTCCCTCTTTCCGTTTGTACCATAACCTAAACTAAGTAATGCCTCTGAGGTATCTCAACACATTCTTTGTCGCCTTCGAATATAGCTTGGTAAGCCTAACCATCACTTAACTAAGCTGGTTAACTACATAACACATATCCAGTCATGTGTTCACCAAGTACATGAGTGAACCCACAAGCTTCCTGTAAAAATTAGCTGCCACTACTTCACCTGAAGTAGCATCCTCCTTCCTCCAATTATTGGCTAGAGGAGTCTCCATGGGTTTACTACACTCCATGTGGAATCTCTTGAGTATCTTGCTGCCATACTAGCCCTAAGATATTTCAACTCCCCATCTCCCTACCATACCTCCATGCCATGAAAGTAATGCATGAGCCCCATGTCCTTCATCTCAAACTCTCTTGCAGGGTACTCCTTACAATATTTTATGAGCTTCTCATCACCTATCAGTATGAGATCATCAACATAAAGTACAATGATCAACAAATTACCTTCCACCATAATGTGGTACAGGTTTGCATCCACTTCATTCTTTGTGAAGCCCAACCCAATGAAGTAGCTATCTATTTTGGTGTAGGGGTGCTTGCTTCAACCCATATAATGTTCTCTTGAGTTAGCGCACATGCGACTCACGATCAAAGGTCTCAAAACCTTCGAGCTTCTCTATGTACACCTCTTCCTCAACCATGTGATTGAGGAAGGAATTATTCACATCCAATTGATGGATCTTCCAACCCATCTATGCTAATAGTGCTAATATATATTTGATGGATGAGTACCTTGCAACAGGAGCAAAGGTTTCATCATAATCAAGCCCCTCTCTCTATGAAAAGCCATAGGCCAGAAATTTGGCCTTATGCTTCTGCATGCTACCATCTGCAACTTGCTTTACCTTGTAAATACAATGGCAGCTCACCACTAACTTGTCCTCCGGTCTCGGGACCACATCCCAAACACTGTTTTGAACTATGGAGTCATACTTCTCCACCATTACATCAAACCAAACCATTTGTTGCACTACTTCCTGAAAGGAAGATGGCTCTGTCATAACACATGCACCCATAAGTGCCATATATCCAGTGTACCTCTTTGGTGACCTCCTCTGTCTGCGCTGAGAAGTGGGTGCTACAACATTGTCTCATACATCATTCAACAATTTGTCAAACTCTCTAGTGTGCTTTCTTCTCTATCTAGAAGACTTTGCCTGAGTGGATTTCTCGGCTCCTAGAACCTTTGCATGTGTGTGCTTCGCATCAATCTGAGGCCCCTGAGCCTTAGGAGCTAAATTATCCTCATACGCATGTATCTCAAGCTTCCTCTTAAGTGAAACTCGCATGTCCTTCTCCTTATCGAATCTAATATCCCTACAAACCATTTTCATCTGATTGGTTGGCATGTGCACCTGATAGTTGTGAGGTGTATCGGTGTACCCCACAAATATCCCCAACTCTGTTGTTGGGTCAAGCTTCTTCCATACATATTTGGTTACATAGAAATATACTAATGACCCAAAAATCTTGAACTGACCAGCATATGGCCTCTTACTAGAATAAGCCACCTCTGGTGCCTTCATGTCAAGTATTTGATGTGGGTTACGACTCTAAACATAAAATTCTGTGTTTCATGCCTCAACCCACAAGTGTAGTGTTAGGCCCTGATCATGCAAAATTTCCCTTGATGCCCCTACAATTCTTTTATTCTTGCTCTCAGTAACACCATTCTGTTGATGGTTATGAGGTGTCGTTAACTCTCATTTAATCCCTTCCACTACCTAGAAGTTCTTAAACTCATTGGATACATACTCATGACCATTATCACTCCTTAGAGCTTTAACCTTTTTTCCTGACTATTTATCTACCAATGCTTTGAACTCACAAAACTTTGTGAATGTTTTCTCCTTTTTCTGCATGAGAAATATCCATCATTTACAAGAATAGTCATAAAACAATATAACATAATACCTGTGTTTGTCCATGGATGTTTTCGAGAATGTTCCACACACATCTGAATGGACTCTCTCTAGAATAGACTCTGCTCGACTGTCTCTGTCTCCAAAGGAATACTTGGTGTATGCTGACTCAAGCGTACCTTTGGGAAGACCAATAGGGACCTACTGTAATATCTTCAAAGCCCCATGATGCAAGTGGCTCAATCGTCTGTGCCACAACTCACCAATGTCTCGGCATTGCATATTTTGTGCTTTTGAACTCAAAGAAATACACACCTCTACCTCTAGGTTATAGATATTCGTAACTTGAATCCCTATCTTCTTTACTAGACCTATGGCTTTGTGTTGAAGGAATGCATTTCCTTTCGAGAAGATCACATCATAGCCTCTATCCTAAAAAATGGCAACTGATACTAAGTTCTTCATCAGCTCGGGTACATACATAACATTCTTCAAGGTGAGTGGAGCCCCATGCTCCTTCTGAAAATAAATCTTGCCCAATCTAGTAACATTATACTTCTAGTCATCACCCATCTCGATATGCATCTAGAGATCGTTCTCCTCCGAGTCACTAAATAACTCTTTGTCACCAATCATGTGGAATGAAGCTCCAATTCTAAGTATCATACACTTCCCAACATTGATGACACCAAGTATGTAATGAGGGAAAAGTCCAATTCGAATTGAGAGGCCAAAGCCTCACCTGTCGCTCATCCTTAGGACTTCTCCTTGGACTTCTTGAGTGGAAAATTTGTAAAAAAATGTCCCATCTTGTGACAGTGAAAGCATTTAACTTTTGTCATGTCTTTCTTCTTACCTCCATGATAAGAATTTGATTTGGAATGGGAATTTTTCTCTTTCCCGTTCCTTGCCTTAATCACTAAGTCACAATTCTCTTCATCATTAACCTTTAATGAAGATCCATCCCTGGTGTTCCTCTTGATCTCATCCTGCATAAAATCCGACCATAGTCATTCCCAATCTGGCAGCTTCTCCCAACCATTGACAGATTCCTTATAATTATGCCAACTCTTTGGGAGTTCAAGAAGAGCAAGGCTCACCATATATTCCTCGACAACCGTGATTCCAACACTTCCAAGTTCATCCCAACATTAAGTGAAATTATTCAAGTATTTTGGAATGGTCTCACATTTCTTCATTTTGATTTTTCGAAGTTTATCCTTCAGTGCCAACTTCCTTTGATCATTGATATTCTGATACAGGTCATTCAATGTTTTCCACATAGCATGAGGAGTTTCTTTCCCATGGAGACTCGAGACAATGTGGTCTCAAATCCCTCAAGGATTACCAGCCTTGTCTTCGCCACACACTTCTTTCATTCATCCAAGTTTTGTGCATCAGTGGTTGTTGGCTTAGGAATTTCCTCTTCAACAAATTCCTTCAATCCATTGTCCTCCAGCACAGCCTCCATCATGTGTCTCCAGGATATAAAATTTGAGTTGCCTTCCAAGGCATACTCGAGCTTTAACCCACAGAACTCCATCTGTCGATCCTAAAGTATGTATTGCAAATTTGACTTTCACCTATAACCCAAAAACTCAAAACTTTGAAATCTCCTCTAGTATACTGTTCTCAGCTCTGATACCATGTATATTTTCTTGTAGATTCACAAGCTCTTGGAATGGTACTAAAGCAAGAGTCATGAATCTAATTCTACTCTTTATAATGAGATCACATAAAGATCGAGAAAAAATTAATCAATAGAGGAAGCGAATCAAATACACATAACAAAATAAATATCTAGGGAAAGCCACAACTCAGAACTCCACTATTTGTATTTCATATATTGGATAATCAAGATGAGATTACAATTCTTGTTCACACAAGAACAATCCCAACACTCAGTAAAATCAATCTTCAACCCACAAGAAAGCACTATGCAACACTTAGCCAATTCACCAGCTCTCCAAGTCCCTATTTCCTTGCACAAATCCTATGACAGATTAACCCATATTAAGAGGACGCTAGTGCACTCAAAACTGCACAATTCTTTGAAGGATTAGTTCCTAATTACATGCACTATCATTGCAACTCAGAAAAATATAAAACAAATAGTACATTGTCCCTGCACTCTAGTCTCAACTAGGTCTTTCTTAGAATCGACATGCATGAGTTTCTGATGAGGGAATATTCAGTTAACTAGACTAGCACTAATTGAGTTCACTAATGCATCAACTACTGTTAACTCACTATTCATTCCTCAAACAGTTTGAAACTAATTTAACTAGACTTGACTCAATAAACCGAGTTAACTAATTACCACTCATACTTAACTCATCCTGGGCCCCTATAATATAAGGAGAACATATACATGACTTCAGAAAGACTTCCAACTCTAAATTCCTAAGCTAATTAAGTTTAATAAACTTAATTAACTATTTACAAGTTGCTATGCGAATAGAATTCGATTTTAATTCACAGTGTAATTCAAGGAAAAATTAAAATGGAAATTCTTCTTGTCATTTTGAACAGGTAGTGGTGGAAGTAGTGGAGCTAGTGATTGCACCCAAATAAATTATAATAAAATGATCCAAACTACCTTATGTCCTTCAATAGTCAAATCCCCTTAATTGCAATGGTTGGAATAAAATTATCTAGCTTAGCCCCATCTCATTCACATTTTTTAAACTAAAATTGTATTAATGTCATTGGTTATAAATTAGTAAAATGATTTAACCCACCACATGTTGATAAATATTTTAAAGTCAAATCTTATTAATTGCACTCGTTTGAATAAAATGATGTAATCTAGCCCAAGCAATTCAATTTTTTAAAATGAGATCTTATTAATATTATTAGTTTTAAAGGGTTTCATAAAGAAAATCTAACCATTTTAAAAGTTTGTATGGATCAAACCAAATAATAATCTTGATAATTTCATAATTATTTTAAATTAAAATTTCTCCCATCACAAAAAACTCTTATCCCAAAAAAATTATCAAAATATTAATCAATAAAACCATAAACCCATTTCCTTCCATTTTTGAAAAATGGAATCCTATGAACGTCATTAGTATTAGACAATGGTGTGCCCAAGCTCAAAGTGTTATTATGAACTAAAATCCCCCTATCACGAATAGTCTTAAACACCTACAAATCATTATAGTTGAGATTGGTAGATGTAATGTAAGAAAGTTTGTCAATATATTTAAGTGTCAACAAAGATATATATATGTGTAGGGTTGATATGTTTTAATTAATAGTCAAATTAAAACATATATAAATATAATATATAAAATATAAATTTTAGCTCAAAGGTCATATTAATTTTTAAAAAGAAAATTTAACAAACTAAAATTAATAAATTGGATAAATACAAATTACGAAACAATGTGCTCTAACAAAGCCATGGGGAAAAACTAATATATTAAATAAATACAAAGTATACAATGAAATCCAACTAATAAAAATGAATGATTCAATAAGCTATAGACCCAAGTAACATTTATATATAATATTTAATTTAATAAAAATTCAAAATCACATTTTAATAACATTTTAAAAGCCAATTATGATTAATAAAAAATATATAATATTAATGTAGGGTAGTTAAATTTGATCATCAAAATTTAACATAATAATTAATTTATTATACAATTTATCTGTGGGTCCAAAAAAATAATTAATATAAAATATATCTATATATATTAATGATATAATAATTTCAAATACGTGTAGATGAAAGACCCATTAAACACATTAGCAATAGTTATAGTAAATAATTATATGAAAATGTCCATTTATAACTAAAATTAAAAAATTATCAATAAATAAATCAAGTTCGTGAAGGGGTATTCAGGGGATATTTTAGGATGCATAATCCATTTATGCATTCAAAAATAAATTTTAAACAACAAAAAATCACAATTTTGCTAGAAATTATATTTTGAGATTCGAGGCTAAAAAAACGATTTCGTTTGTTAGTTAGTCTACAATAAATTAAGTTTAAGATAATAACTAATTTTTTATTAGTTAACAAGCTTAAATTTAAACCATTAAAAACTAATAATTTAAAGAAATAGTAAATCAATATTTATTATTAATAATCATAAGTATTAGTTTTTTAATTTAATTTTGGATATTAAATTTTAATTTAATTTTGTTTTGATTTAATTTGACTGAGTCAAAATGTTAAAAATTACAACATCCCTCCCTTACTAGGTTACTAGGTTACGTTGGAGGGTTTTTAAATTTCATTTTATTTTTAGTCAAAATGTTTAACAAGATAGGACATTACAACATCTCTTCCATATTGTGTTGGAGAGTGCTTCTTTGGGCGATAAAATTGGTCATTTTTTATTAGGCTGGTCTACAACCAAGTATGCTAGAGATATGTACTAAAATATGATAGAGATGTGTAACTTAATGTAACATTTTAACATTTTAACTTGTGAAAATGAAATAAAAATATCAAAACAAAAAATAACCCTACAAAAATTAAATAATAAAAAAATAAAATGACCCTTGGTATTCACCCATGGTATTAATGTGGAGTATAGCCTATTTAAGGGGGAGATTAAATTAGCCTAGATCCAGCTTAGTTTGATGATATAATTAGATACATAATTAGTTGTAGAAAATGGTAATGATAGTTAGCTATAAATATATAACGTTTATGGACATGTTTGCCCTATGCCTTTTTGTATGTTTTGTTTGGTTGAATGGATGAATGCATAATGTGTATATATGCGTATAAGCTTCATAGTTTCCTATTTAAGTGTTATATTTTTTTAGTTCTAAATCAAAGTTTGAATTGTTGTATTGTTGGGGTTTGTTCAAGGTGATTATGCTTTTAATAAAATCTGCCCTCCAATATTACAAAGTTGATTCGCTAGAAGTTGTAAATGCATTTTAATAAAATCTACCCTCCAATTTTACTAGAAGTTGTAGACACATTTTAATAAAATCTACCGTCCAATTTTACAGAGTTGATTCACTCGAGGTTATAGATGCATGTGGCCTGATTTACTCATGGCACTCACAGAGACTATTCCAAAGGTGTTTTAGGAACAATAGGATTAAGCATAAATGCATAGTTGTTGTAGATGCATGTGGCCTCCATAAATGGCTTGATTTACTCATGGCACTCACGGAGACTATTCCGCTATTAGAAAGGTGTTTTAAGAAGAATAGAGTTAAGCATAAATGCATAGCTGTTGCGAATGCATGTGGCCTATCATAAATGGCCTTGATGGAGACTATTCCACTATTCAGAAAGGTGTTTTAAGAAGACTAGGGTTAAGCATAAATGCATAGTTGTTGTAGATGCACGTGGCGTGCTATAAATGGCATGATTTACTCATGGCACTCATGGAGACTATTCGGTGATTCAAAAAGGTGTTTTAAGAAGAGTAGGGTTAACCATAAATGCATATCTCTTGTAAATGGATGTGGTCTGCCATAAATGGCCAAGATTTCCCGTCAACTATTCCATTTTTTATTAAAAAAATCTTTATATTTGAGGTTCATAGTAAACTTAACTCCTATGTAAACATTTGATCCAAGTATGGTAGAAATATTGTAATGTTTAACATTTTTTTTTTCTCTGCAAAAGACTAAACTATTTTCTATTAACTGGTAAGCGTAAATTTACAATTGGGGGTAGCTTTCGAAGTCTGCGCATCCCATATGTTACAAAAATTCCCCGACAGAGAGAAGCTGGGGATTACCTCCATGGAACCTTTTGGTATAGTCTCGACAGGGGGTCGCTCGATATGAAGGTCAGTACTTCTGGGAACAGCCTTGTCCTTGGAAGTTTCGGCTTCACCATAATCACATGACTGAGTAGCCACATGGACGTTGGAACCCATCATGAAAACATTTGATGATTTTTCCCCTTCCTAGTTGCCCCCTGCAGAGGTTCCAGGGTTTGAACTCGTGCCAGCAAGAAGTTGCTACCCTTGGGGAAAAGGGTTGGTCAACACAGCTTGGGAACTAGAAGTCCGTTGCTGCCCTAACAAGCGTTGAGCGTCTTCAATCTTGGGGCAAAGATGAGTTAAATGGTCTCCACTGCACAACTTGCATGGAAACTTGACTTTCTTTTTCGACTCATTTCTACCTCCACCAACATTATTGCCGGATTTATTTGCATCAGGCTTCCCATCCTGGTTCTTTTTCTTACCTCGTCCTTTCTTTTTCCCATTGGAATTTTGACATCCTTTGGGGTTATCAGATTGGACAGCATTAATCGAAGAAGTTTAGGAAGCGGAAGGGTTAGACGATGTGAATTGGTTGTTAGAAGCAGTTTGTAAAGACAACTGTTGTAATTGATTCAACAAGTTCACCGTATTTGTGTCTACTGACCCAACAATACCATCTGCGTGGGGACCTGGCTTCCGCTTAGCTACGTCAACCTTAGACCAGGAGCATCTGGCAAGTATTTTTGTAGGATCCCATACTGAGAGTAGAATAATTCTAATTGTTGGGCCCTAAAACTGGCTTGCTCCTCAGAATAGACCCCAGACATGGAGACATCCTTGGAGATCTCAGGTATCAAAGACTTCAAGAACCACTCGAGACAGTACTCCGGAGGGATTTCAACTTTAATGAGCCTCTTTCTCTGTCTCCATTCCTGAATTTGATCAGAAATGTGAGTTGCCCTATCCTGACAAAAAGTGGCCAGTAGTTCGGTTTCGGCATCATACCGGACAGGCAACTGAAAATGGTTCAAGAAAATATTGGCTAATTCGGCGAATGATGTAAAGCTGCCCCCATGCAACTCTATATACCACTTGGCCGCGTTACCAGTCAAGGTGCGTTGAAATAATCTCAACCTAACTGATTCATCGATCAGGGAGTTCGATGAGCACCATAAGTGGAACGTGGTTACGTGGTCGCCCGGATCCTCACCACTCTTCCCTTCGAATTTTGGAATATCTGAAGGGAGTTTAGTTGGGACCAGAGGCTAGGCCGGATTACACTTGATTGGGTCGTTAGTTAACTTAGTGAGGTCTGGCAAGTTCAACGTTGCCAGAAACGGAAGTCTAGGAGGAGCTTGGGGATTCCACCCTGACTGGGCGGCACTCCCAAAGCTATGAAAAGATTGGCCTGGATTTTGAAAGGAATCAGGCTGCCCAAAGTAACCAGTAGAACCCGCTGAGCCAAAAGGCAAGCCTTGTGACCTAGCAACACTCGGAGTTTGAC
>APFE030215566.1:34499-45956 GCA_000404065.3 Pinus taeda
CTTTAGCAACTGGTTGTAGATTTGGAGCCTGAGTGGCTCATTTCTCCTCTTGATATCAGTAAACTGTTGCTTGATGCTTACCTCTACTTTTCTTTGATGACTTGAGGAGCTAACCTCTCCTCCAAGATTTCTCTCTTGTTCCTGCTGAAAGGAACTAGCAGATACCTCCATACTTGGTGGGCCCATTATCACGGACTGCCCCATAGGAATTTCTTCCTCAGAGAGGGGATTTAATCTCTGCCTCTTCTCCCCTTGATTTGTGGACATGGTAAGGGGAGTCTCCTGCTCTCTGTCCCTCTTCTTTCCTTTTTCCACCTTTTGTGGAGTTTGGAGCACTGAGGTCTCCACCGTCTTCTCTTGCCCAGAAGGCATGTTCTCTTGAGCCTGTTGCTTAGTAGGTGTTGGGGCTTCATCCATTTGTTCTTGTTGCATAGGCTGCCCCTCTTCTTGAGGTTCTTCTTGTTGTTCTTCTTTCTGTTCTTGTTGCTGTTCGTCCTCTTTTTCTAGTTGCTGCTCTGTTTGTTGCTCTATTGTAGGAGGTGGATGTTCCTGCTCCACCTGCTTGCCCTTACCTTCATTTGTTTCCTGTTGGGAAATTTCGGCTACTTGCTGCTGGGCTGTGGAAGATGAGGCAGCTGCTCCAATTTGCTTTTGACAGGAGGAAGAGACCTGCCCACAATGTTCCAAGTCAGCCTCTTTCTCAAGATTGCTTGTTTCTCTTCTTAACATTTCTTCTTTACCAATTGGCTCCTCTAAGATGCCTTCTTTCCAGCTTAGGGAATTGGCATACTTTTCAATATGAGGCAGTTTCACATGAACATAGCCACCCAATTTGTACTTTATTCTCCTAAGGGAAATGAAGTGATTAGGGTCATAAGGAACCCACTTGAAATTGGTTTGAAGTCTGAGGGTTTCTAGAAATCCTATCAGCTTCCTTCCATCCTTCCTCCTTCTTATTATACAAGAAGGGGCCCAGCTGATTCCTCACCTTTAGTTGCACCTTCTTGTTTTTTCTTTGGAAATGGACAAAGTCAGCATTTCCAAACTGCCTGAAATACTCTAGGGCAAAGAGTCTCATAGGGACATATTTTGGCAGCCTATAGGGATTCAGGTCACAACCATATACTCTGATTACTGTATGGTGTTGGTAGAAGTACCAATCACCAATGCTGTATGCCTTTGAGAGTTGAAGAATTCTCTGCATTTCATCTGTCAATCTTGGAGGAGGGACACCCAACAACAAGGTCATAGCTGGATGAATGAACAGATCAATAAATTCACAGTAGGTGTAAGGTGAATAAGGCAGAATATGGCAAACTGAAGACCAATACTTAACCGACCTTGGGCTTCCCTGGGCATCTAGCGTTTTTAGAGGGACAGGGAAGGTATCAGCATGATAGAAAAAGAATAAATGATATATGTACCTGGTGTATTTAAACACCTTTTCCCTCTCCAGATTCATTAATTGCTCATGAATCTTATTGGCAATAAAAGTAGCAAAGTCATAATGTACAGCAGGAGGCATCCCTGGGGAGAAAATGGACAGCATTACCATGATGGTTTCATCCACATCCTCATATGTCCCATAACCTAGGATGTAACTGATCAAATCTACCATCATTTTGCCCAACTCATTAAGATATGGATACGCTATGGGAAGGGCAGTGGCCATAGATTGATATTGAGACTGAATAAACAATTGATTAACCCTGGCAATCTGATTACTGGACAACTTGCCCCCTTTAGTTATCAAATCATGGATGGAGAGAGGAGTTAGGGGTTTTGTGGTGTGAAAGTGGAGCATTTCATTGATGGCCTCAGGGGTGATATGGAACAATACTGAGCCTGAGGGGTTGAGGACGGCTCTCTGATAGGGGTCATAACTCGACATGCATTGTTTTATCAAGTCTGGGAGGACATTGACTTGAGGGAGGTTGTAGATGGGTATGTGGGAATCCCAAATTCCTAAGGTGTCAGCCCCACTGAGATGTTGGGCCTTTAATTCATTCATCAGGTGAATATTGAACTTGGCTGTCATGGGCATGGAGTCTAACATCTGATAATCTTTATCACCTAGGGCTTTCCACTCTAGCTCTCTGTGTGGGGAATTTAGAGGTTGAACATTCAGGACTATTGGTGTCTCCATGGCTCAACAGTAGTTATGACTTGGTGCTGAACTGGTTTTAGCAGGCAAGAGACCACAGAGGGCTAATTTTGCAGAAGTGAAGCCAATTGTAAGGGTAAATGAGGCAACTGTGGTGACAATGGTGCAGAATGCTCAACAAGGGTTAATTGAGGGATTGCAGGAGCTGGCAACTCTGTCTTCCTTGTGAATTATGCTTTTTAGGTTTACAGTCCACGAATGCGCGAACAGAGTGGGAATTTGGGGAAGGGTGACTGTATATGGTTTTGGCAGGTGAAATTCGACCTTGCACCTGTGAGGAATGCTCCTTTTCCGGGGATTTGCTGGTAAAAATAGGTTGCTTTACTCTTGTAAATTTAGTTCTCGAGAAATATGGACATAACGTAGCTCTGAAGGGATGCTCTTGGTAAATACCTGGTGAATTGCCGACAATGGTGACAAATACAGGCAGGTTGTAGGTGGCAACGTTCTTCAGGTCGATTTCAGGAGGTTGGCGGCAGATGGATGTAATTTTCATGCAGAGGAGAGCAATAGTTCTTTCAGCGAAAATGAGAAAAACGCGAAAATCGGCTAAAATATGGACTTTTGGTTCATTGGCGTGCTTTTTGGATGACTCAGCATGACGTCATCAGGTGGGGTCAGGGTCGGGTGACGTCAGCATGACATCACCGGGTGACGTAGCAGTCTGTGAGTGATCCACGGGGATTGCATAGGTGGCGGACACGTAGGATCTCTGGCGGTCGGGGGTGTTGATAGGGCGCCAAGTGGAAGTGACGTGGGTGGGCGTGGCGCTAGCGTGGGCAAGCGGTCTTGCAGAGTGGTAAGCGGGTTTTCTCGGACAACCTTCCATACGGTCGCGGTATTGTCAGAGGGCGCTCCGAGAGAATATAAGGGTGACACATGGCAGAGGCCTGACGTCACCCTCTAACAATTTCTTGGAAGGTAACTTTCGGTCGTGGATGCCCGTCCGATATGATGTGGGCCGTCGGATGGGAAGGCCCAGATCCGACGGTCGACGGATCGATAAGAGGCACGGGTAATATTTGACTGCGGGGAAGGATAAAATATAATTTTTTTCTGAAATTCGCGCCTGGCGGAACTTTGGAAAAGTGGGTTTTCGGGTTTTTTCAGCGTTACGGGTTAAATGGGTTTTTCCAAAGGTTCATTTTTTTTTGTAAGTTGGGTAGTTCCGATTTCTATTTACACAAAAAAACAATACAAAGTCATGGTGGTCTCACCCCGCCCCGGAGGGAAACCGGGTTTATTGACCACCGATAGTTCTTCACAGCATCCCAAAAATAGAATGTTTGAAACTGGTCTTTGTCTTTCTCCCTATTTCTACCTAAACACTGTTTCTGAATTATAAAAACATCATATTTCTGCATGGCTAAAGTAAAGTAAAGAAAGCAGGTCCTATAACAAAACTGAAACATGCCTTGTATCATTTTTTCTCTGGTTCATCTTGCTGGACTTTCTCCTTCTTCACCAGCGCTCCACTTTCCACCAGCTACTGTTGCAGGTCCTCCAGTCTTTTCTCTTGCAGGAGTAGGGTTATGACAATATCCTTCAGTTCTTTTTTCACATTCGGAATGCTCTAGACCATCTCAGCCATCTCGGTGGCAACCTATTCCAAGGCTTTAGCCATGAGCCTTTTCATGACCCAGTACAAGTGAAGAGACTGCTTGTAAAGGGTCATTCTGCCTCTGGTATGACCAGGGTCAGGCATGAGAGAAATCCAATCCGCCATCTCTTCTTCCGATTGAGCCTGAATGGCTTCTTCTTCCCAGTGTTCCATAATTCTCCTGATCTTGGGATTGGACTTCTCCCTATACTCCTTCTCAGCAATTCTGACTCTGTTCCCGATTGTTTTCCTGGTCTGCCTCATCCCTTCACCCCCCGCAGGCTCAGCCGCTTCCTCCAGAATGGGGCTGCATTGCCGACCTCGTCGGCTTCTCCCCTCCACCAAATCTTTCCTCCGGCGGCCGCCTCTGCCTCTGCGACCCTTCCTTCCGCGGGAGCCTCCCCTGTCTCTGCCTGCCGACTGGCCCCCTCTGTCTCTGCCTTTTATATCTTGAAATTTGTCTGCGGAGTGGTATTTCCATCATCCTCTCCACTCGTCATTCTCCTGATCTTTCTCCATTTCCTCGCTCTCGTCTTCCGAAATGTCGAACACCTGCATTTTCTCCTACACTGCGTCTTCCACCTTCTGTTTTCCTTTCCGGTCTTCTTCGGGCTTGCTCTGGTCTTCGAGGCCACTACTGCGTGTCCAACGCCTCGCGGTCCCACTTCCTTCTGCCTCCATCTCCCTTCGCCCGCTGCGATAACATCCACCCTCTTCCCTCCAGGGTCTGTTCAAACTACAAACTCATCCTGAGCGCCTGGTTTGAAGAGAATTGATCTGCGCTCGGCGTTTATCTCTTCGCCACCCTACGCTCTCCCGATTCCTCAGAAAGACGGTATTAAAAACTGTTTCATGCCATTTGAATGGCCCGAGGCCCGCGTCATTATGTTCTGGAGTTTCCACCAACCTGCCGTCCCTTCCATCAGTCGCCGGACCCTCTCCTCTGCTCTGCCGGCCGCCCCACTTGCATATGGCCATAATGCCGTGATCACCACCTGATGCCGCCTGATCCCTGCGCCGTCGGTTCATCATTGCATTCCTTGCCAGCTCATCCAGCCCGATCGGGCGGTCAATTTCCTCCTGAAGAATCCTTTGTCGCTTCACCATGATCATGATTTAAAATTATTTTGAGACCATCCCAGTTGTGATCTCTCTCCAGCGATGGCCAACTTCTATCCAGTTTACTGCCTGCCTCTTTGCTACCCCAATTTGCTAGGAAATCCGCCGCCTTGTTCCCGTTGCGTCAGACGTGATTGATGGTCTTATAATCAATCTTGTATAGCAATTCCTCAATGTCTTTGATAATAGCTGCTGTCCTCCAACTCTTAGCTACTTTATCCCACCTCTGCCCATCCTTGAGTTTCCGCAACATCTCAATCGTGATTTACGAATCCCCTTCTATTTCCAGGTTCATGTATCGATTTCAAACAGCTATCCTCAGGCCTTCGTGAACAACCCAAAGTTCAGCTTCATTGTTCGTCATCTCTCCTACCCATTCAGCAAAAACCCATCTGGTTTTTTCTTTTCCATCCCGAAAGATGCCTCCTAGACCTGCCGGGCCTGGGTTACCCTTCGAAGCTCCATCGAAATTCAATTTGATGGAATGGATCCCGGGGTAGCTGAAAAGATTTGGACTTTGAGCCTGTGGTTTGCTTTGCCTCTCTTTTCTTGGGTAGATCGAACTGAATTCTAAGTTTAGCAATGAGGCTATTCTTCCTTCATGTTGGTCCATCTTCCAATCTTCCTCATCCCATCTGTCTGAAAGCACAGTTTCCCTTATTGCTTTACTTATCTCTTCCCACACCTTTTCTGATCTACTGTTTTGCCCCCTGAATATTCTTTTGTTGCGCTCCTTCCATATGAACCAGATCACAAAGCCAACCGCTAGACTCCATATTCTTCTAACCACTTTGCTATGGAATTTCCCTGTTCCCCATTGTCCTATGGTTTTTCGAATACTCATCTGGTCTCTCATTGTTCTACCAAATAGAACTCTGATCTTTTCCCATATGCTTTCCGCGAAAGGACACTTATTTAGAAGGTGCTCTTGATTCTCTGCTTCCTTGTTACAGAGGCTGCATCTTGACGGACCATGAAAACCCCTCTTTATGATTTTATCCCAAGTTAAGATCTTTCCTTTGCTAACCAACCAGGCAAAGATTGTGACTTTTGGCCACCATTTTCCTTCCCAAATCTTTTTCCAGTCTTGATCTTCCTCATCCTGATCCTGCCTTGTTGTCAGGAAGTAGGCTTCCTTAACTGTGAGAGACCCTCTCATTGTTTTTCCCCATCTTAGGATGTCCTCCCCAGTCCTGTTTCGAATTTTCCTAAGATCCATTTCTTTAAGATAGCTTTCCTCTATCTCCCTAGTTATATTTTCTGTCCATTCTCCTGGTTTTTTCCATTTTCTCCATATTTCTCGGTTTTCTTCTTCCACCCAATAGTCCTTTACATTTTCCATCCCTAGCCTCTGTGCTCTCTGTTGAAGATCTTGAAAGGTGTGTATTTCATTCATCTTTCTTTTCTGCTGCCATCCATCTTCCCAAAATTTTGCTTTCTCTCCCCCCCGGATCTCCCAGAATGCGTACTGGTTTATCAGTTCTCTGTTCTGGCTCGCCAAATTCCAAATTGAAGATCCTTTTGGGGTGCTTTCGATCTTCAATTTTTCATCTGTTTGTTCCGGCATATTGTATTTGTATTCCCAAATTTTCTTCCAGACATCTGTCCCTCCTTGCAGCCATCTCCACCATAATTTATCCCCTAGAACTTTATTTAGAATTTCAGGGTCCCTCAGTCCCAAACCTCCTTCTTCCTTCCTTTGGATCAGATTTGCCCAAGATACAAGGGCCCATTTTCTCTGTTGAGTTGGGCCTCCCCATATAAACTTTCCGTAAATCTCCCTTAGTTTTGCACACACTCCTTTCGAGGCTGCTCTTATAGATAAGGTATACACTGGAATTGATTGGAGAATGACCTTTAGAAGGACTATGCGGTTGGCGATGTTCAGAGATCTGAACGACCAGTTTGATAACCTCCTTTTTATTTTGTCAATAACCTCCTGCCAATTCTTCATACGCGTTGGATGAATGTCCAGTTGGTTACCTAGATACTTAGTAGGTAATTCTCCTTGTTTGAATCCCAAGGTTCTGGTGAGGTGGGCCTTTATTGCCTCCGGGGTGTTAAAAATGAAAGTGCACGATTTCGCCTTATTGATCTCCATGCCAGAGGCTTCCGAAAAGACCTCCAAAACTTCCTTGATTATCCTGACTTCCCTGAGACTGACTTCTCCGAAAAGCATTATAT
The DNA here is from genome assembly GCA_000404065.3 of Pinus taeda. Lineage (NCBI taxonomy): Eukaryota > Viridiplantae > Streptophyta > Pinopsida > Pinales > Pinaceae > Pinus > Pinus taeda. The sequence continues at coordinate 41,567 of APFE030215566.1, forward strand.
CATCAACAAATTGTTGATGTGTGATAGCTAAATTGTTTCCCCAAAGCTTTAGGCCTCTGAGCTTATTTCTCCTAGATTCTCTTTTTATGATTCTCCCGAGACCATCTGCTGCTAGAATAAAGAGAAAGGGTGATAATGGGTCACCTTGTCGAATACCCCTAGAGGCATTAAAGGGCTTTGTTGGAGTACCATTGACCAGAATTGAGAAAATGGGGGTGGAGACCATGCTGAATACCCATTCAATCCAGCGCTTTTCAAAACCGTATGCTTCCATCACCGCACAGAGATACCTCCAATTCAGGCGATCATACGCCTTTGAGAGATCCAATTTAATCATCATTCCTTTCCGCTTGTGTTGGTTGAGGGAGTGAATCATCTCTTGGGCCACCACTAAACCATCTAAAATTTGCCTTCCTTCAACAAAACCCGTTTGTTCTGGGGAAATGATGCCTGGGAGAAGCGGTTTCAATCTTTTTGCCACCAGTGTAGCAATGATTTTATAAATAACATTGCACAGGGAAATAGGTCGGAATCCTTGCGCTTCCTCAGAATTATTAGTTTTAGGAATCAAAGTTAAAAAAGTGGAGTTAATACCTGACCACATTCTGTGCTTGATCTGAGATTCTTCAACAACTTCCAGGATGTCCTGTCCTAAAAACTTCCGTCCAGCTTGATAGAATTCGGCCGTAAAGCCATCCGGCCCCGGTGCTTTGCCTTTTTTCATGTTCATAATCACCTCTTCGACTTCTGCTAATGTTGCTGCGCGCATAAGGCCTCTGTTCTGCTCCTCTGTGATCATTTTTGGGATTTCCTTACAGATTTGATTTATTGCTTCCCCTCTGTCATCCTGGGATTCAGTGAGGATCCCCTTATGGTGATCAACAAGGACTTGCTCTATTCCATCTTGTTCGATTACTCTCTCTCCTGCTTCATTTTTAATTGAGAATATCCGATTTCGCTGCCTGTGTTGAATCATTGCTTGATGAAAGAATTTAGTATTCCTCTCTCCTTCCCGTAGCCAATTTATTCTTGACTTCTGTCTCCATAGGATCTCCTCTTGTTTTCTCCTTTCCTCCAGATGGCTTATTAAACTGCTCTCCTTCTTACTCCTTTCTTCATCTCTTCCCTCCAAGATGATTTGCTGCTGAACCTCCTCCGTTGCCTTTTCAAGTTTTTGTTTGTCCTCAAAGATATTCCCAAATTCCTCCTTATTCCATTTTCTAATTTTGTTTTTTATTTCCTTAAGCCTTAATTGGAAAGTATGCATTTTGCATTGTCCTCTGACTTGACTTTGGATCCACCATTCTTCTATTTTATTGAGAAAATCCGGATTTCTGAGCCAAAAGGATTCAAAGCGGAAAGGTTTCTTGTTTTTGATTTTTTTAATGTCAATTTCTAAACATATCAGCCAGTGATCAGATCCTAAGCTTGGGAGAATTTTGGCCTCTATGAAAACATCCCTATTCAGAACTTGCTCAGATAGGAGGAATCTATCCAGCCTTGATGCAATCTGATTTCTGCCACCCCTCCTGTTATTCCAGGTGAACACCCCATTTGATGTTGGAGTCTCTACTAATCTTAGATTTGTTATGAGTTCATTGAAGTCGTCCATACTTGGTTCCCGCCTCCTGATGCCTCCTCGTTTCTCTCCTAAATCCCGGATCAAATTGAAATCACTGCCTATTATCCATAAATCGTCCGGGATTAATTTTCTTACTGCCTGGATATTCCTCATAAATTATTTTCGACCACTGGGAAGGTGGGGGCCATACACTCCAGAAATGATAATTCTTTCCATCGTTCCTACTATCCTGCACACTCCAGAAAGGATTCTGGGAAGGCTGATCCAATTTTCGAAGAGGACCTCCTCTGGGTTCCATAGAATCGCTAAGCCACCAGCTGTCCCCTTAGCGTCCTGGGCCATGACTTCAAATTTTGATTTTGATTTGTCCAGGATTTCCTGTATCTGCTGTTGATTCATTTTAGTTTCTTGAATCAACATTATACTCGGTTTATCTTTCTTCAACCTCTCCTTCAGGTACCTCTGTTTTCCTTTACTGTTAAGTCCCCTTATGTTCCAGCTTGTGATAATCATTTAAAACTTTTTAGGAGGGGGGTGAAATACCTCTGACAGAGGTATTACTTTTCCGGAATTGACGAGAGTTTCCCCTACTGCTTGGATCGTCTCATTCATGGGTTTCCTCCCTCTTTTCCTTCCTCCTTTGCCATGTCCATCCAATCCTACGGTTTGAGACCCTGACGCTTCTGATTGTTCTGGTCCGATCTCCATCAACCCTCCTTTCTTCTCCTTAAATTTTTGGTAGGCCTCCTTGTATTGCTGTTTTTGGATTTCGGGGATGAATCTCTCATCTAAATGCCTCCATTCTTGCAGTAGTTTTTTCATTAACCGCTCTTCTTCGGTCCCGTTCTCTTTCTGCTTGTCTGACCCTTGTTTAGGTTGCTCTTCTATTTTATCATGTTGATCTCCCATTTCAACTTCAGTTTCTTTTGTTTGGCTGCTGGATTTGCCTAGGGTATCTGCTATGATTTCCATCAGGACAGTTTCCATAGCCGGTTCTTCCTGTTTCCCTTCTTCTGTCTCCTCTTCCTCGTCTTGGAGGGCTTGGAATTTATTTTGATTTTCCATGGGGGTGTTTTTTCCTTTTGTTTGCTCTTTTTGTCCCTCAGTTCGCGTTTTCTGTCTCCTGTGGACTTCCTTAAAGCCCCTTTCTTCTGTCTCAGTTGCCGCTGTTTTCCTTTGCTCTTCTTCTATTATTCTTTTAAGCTCTCCTTCCCTGTTCTGAGGGCATTCACTATACAGGTGTCCATATTCGTGGCATTTTCGACACCGAAAGGGGATGTGCTCGTAATCTAATGGTTGCTGCCAGATTTCATCGTGATACTCCACTTCCACAAATTCAGGAAAAGGTTCTGCTATATTCATGTATACGCAGATCCTTGCGTAGGAAGTAAATTTTCCCCTTTTGGTTGATTCAGCAACTTTGACAAAATCCCCTATTGAGTTTCTGATTCCCTCAAGAATCTCTGGGTTCCAAAACTCTTATGGTAATCCAAACAAACGAACCCATACCGGAGCAGCTAGCATTTTTTCTGCATCCGGGTTGTACCTCTCCTCCCAATGTCTCATGAATAACCCTGCATTATTCATAAAATATGGTCCCTCTTCGAAGATTCTTTCCTTATCTTCTAGATTCACAAAGATGACGGTAAAGAAACCCTTTGCTCCCAGTTTCAAATCAATATGCCCTTTTAGTTTCCAGCGTAATTGAATCCATTTAACCAAATCCCTCTCAGAGGGCCAAAAACCTATAAACTTACAGATTAAAGCATGGTCTTTCATGTAACTTCGGTAATCTTCCAGTTTGTTGTTTGGGATCACATACCTTGGTCGTTTCTGGGCCCTTAGAAGACACCTTCCCCCCATTTTTGCTTGCCATTGATTGCCCAGGACCGGAGTATCCCTGGCATTGTCTGTCTATGGTTCCGATCTGCTTCCACCACTGGATTCCCCTGCCACCACAGTTTTAAAGGAGGGGATCTCTCCCCTCCCCGAGTTACTTTCCATGGCTGCCTTCAGAATTGGTCGCTCGGACCGGTCCTTTCTTTCGTGGTTCCCCCCACACAGATTTTCACCAATCCTAATGAGAGCTCCTGCTCTTTCCCTACACTGCGATTCTCCTGCTCGCTTCTCTGGTGCGCCGACACGCTGCAAAACCCTAACGATCCTTGTCAGAGTGCTTCCTCATAGTCTTCCCCCCAAAACTCTAGATCTTTGTCCATGATTGTTCGGTTTTTCCAAAGGTTCATTTGCAAAGTGGGTTTAAGGCTATTAATCCGAGCAAATCTCAGATTAATCCCTAGGATTAATTCTTTGGCGCTCTTTGGGTTGCGCGTAAATGTTTCAGTGCTGGAAGACCTTCAAAGTCATACATAGAGCTATAATGCTCGGGGAAGGGGATACATAGATTTTTTGGGTTTTTTTCCAATTTTTACATAGTAATAGGGGGAATAGGGGGTATAAGGAGTTACATAATGATAGGTTAGTAGTTAATATGGATGAAAAAGGGGTGGATGAGGGAGGTAGAATACTAAGTTCTTTATATTAAATTAACTTAGTTTTGGGGAAGTAGATCAAAATGAAAAGAATTTTGCACAAGAAATGTGGCTATTAAAGAAACTAGAACCAACAAAATACTTTGATTTTCTCTGTGTACATGGGTGGCATAGGGATGTAAGTTATGAATGTGATAGGGGGTGATTTGGAAGTTAGACATGCTCCATTAGGCTTCTACAAGACTGCTGTAAATAGGCCATTTGTACTGGCACCATGTTTTTACCTTTGCTTTAGGCCAGTGCAATGCCATGAACC